>QJNU01000462.1:0-62682 GCA_004154915.1 Monosporascus ibericus | reverse complement strand
ATTATTATTATTATTATTACTATTACTATTACGAATTAAATTTTACTCGAAAATTAAAAACTGAGATGAATTCTTTTTAAAAAGATTTTTAAAATGGATAATAATATTAGTAACTTTGGTTCCTCTAATAACTTTATAAAAATTATATTTTAAAAATAAGATAATTTTTATAAAAAGCTTTTTATTCTAAAATAAGGGTATTATATATTCGAAATTACGCGGTATAGTGTCTTAATTAATAGGTAACTTAAGAAGCTGTAAGAACGATCGAACTATAATACTGGCGAGAACTATAAGAGCCTTTTATACATAGGTAAGAGTTACATTTAAAGTTTATTTCTAAGGTTTATTATTAAGGTTTATTTTTAACGTTTATTTTCAAAGTTTATCTTTAAGGTTTACCGTATAAAGCTTAACATCTTTTAAGTTATATTATCTAACCCTGTCGAACTGTAGAACTAGCGGCCGTAAAGTTTATCAAGGTCAAAACTTGTTAGCAACTACGTATATGAACCTTTCAAGCTAATATTAGTAGAGCAATTAAATGCTTACCGAGGCCCAGCAGTCAGTATCAAAGTAAGGCTTTATGAGATTAAAGTATATAATTTATCCTAATAGTAAAAAGTATTAACAGTTATCGGATTCGAAAATATTACATATAATTTTTATCATAGAAATTATATCGTAGAATAATTTTCTATGTATTTAGCTAAGCCTAGAAAATAAGGCTTTAATTTATATTAACCTTGTATGATAAAAAACCTTATTAAAAAGTCCGCTTTATCGAAATTATAAATATCTTTCTTTATAATATCGTATTTTACGATTATAGCTCGAATAAGTTCGAATTATTTAAGAAACATTTTTTAATTTAAACTAGTTTTAAGTTTTCTTTGCCGTCGTATAAAGTTCGACGCCTAGTTAACGCTGACGCGTTTTATAACGTATTAAGTAAGCAGTAAATTCGTTATGGCTTTAACATATTAAAGACGGACAAAAAACGTTCGCGTATTTAAATTAAAAATTCGGTTGATAAAAATTCGCGTTTCAGTCAGCTATAGTTTTTACGAATTGAAGAAAATATCCAGTTACAAGAATATATTAATATATGTTTAATAAAAGATAATTTAAAAAACTTAATATATAAAATTAATAATTATGTAACTAAGTTCTTACTTTTTTCTTTTCCTTACATAGCTAGGTTTATTCTTGCTTATTTATAAGCCATTTTATGTTATTAGTATTAAAAATAGATAATTAAAGTTAAGTAGTTAAAATGTGTTAAAAAATATTTGAAAGGCTTGTATATCCTATAAGCTTATATAGGACGTTAAGTAATTTATAAACATTATAATAACTATTATGCAAGATTAATATAAAATTGATATAAATTAAAGCTTTATTTTCGAAGCTCAGCTAAATATATAGAAAATTATTCCACGATATAATTTCTACGATAAATACTATATCTAATATCTTCGAATACGATAATCAATTAATGATTTTTATAGTTAAGATAAATTATACACTTTAACCTTATAAAGTCTTACTTTAAAGCGGATTATTAAGCTCTTATACGTATGTAATTTCTCGATTAATGTCGGCTTAAAAGGCTTACATACGTAGTTACTAACAAGCTTCGACCTTAATAAACTTTATACTCCCTAGTTTTACAGTTCGATAAAGTTAATATAATTTAAGAAATATTAAATTTTATATAGTAAATCTTAACTGCGTATATAAGTTTTAATCCTTTTTATAACTTTTAAGCTTTTATTAATTAACGAGATATTATACCGCGTAATTCTAAATATATATTACGAGTAATCGGTAACGATAAAACTTTTATAAAAATTATTTTATTATTAGTATATACTTTTTTAGAAATTTATCGGACGAACTAAATTATTGCTGTTATTATCGATATATAAAGTTTTTCCCATTAGGTCGGTTTTAATCTTTAAGTTTTAGATACGATTTAAGGTTCGAAAACAACGATTATCGATTTTTACAAATAATTATAGCGGTAAATATAAAAGTTATATAGGAATTATTAGCCAAATTAAAAAAGAGAAATAAAAACAGGTTTTAGGATTCCGAAATTTAAACGTTAAAAAGATGGATGTTGAAAAATTACGACTGATAGTTTGCCCAGTTATTCCGGATTACGAAGAATCTCCAGAATGCGAACAAGAATCGACTTAAATAAGAGCGGGATAAGAGAGTCGGCGAAAGGGATGAGTTTAATATAGCCTAAAAATTAAGGTAACAATTTACTATTTTATTTAATTTTGTTTATACGGTTACGTCTTTTTTAAGGAAAAATAAAACTTTTATAAAAATTATTTTATTTTTTAGTATATAATTTTTATAAAGTTATCGAACGAAGTAACATTATTATTATTATTATTAATATTATCGGTTTATAAATTTTATAGTACAAGAATTAATTTTGACTTTTAATTTTCAAATAAGACGTAATTTTCGACAATAACGGTTATTAATTATTATAAATAATTATGTTAACAAATATACAAATTATATAAAAATTCATAACGAAATTCTTTTAAAAATAATGGACTTCGAAATTTCGAAGTTTAAATGTTAAAAAGATATAAATTAAAGAATTAAGAGCGATAGTTTACCCGGCTGTTTCGGATTGCGAATAATTTCTAAAATGCGGACAAAAATCCACATAGATAAAAGCGGGATAAGGTAGTTTATAAAAGAGATGAGTTTAGTAAAGCCTAGAAATTAAGATAGCAATCTATCATTTTATCTAATTTGTTTACACGGTCACGTCTCCTCTAGAAAGACGGAAATAGGTTTTAATTATATAAATTATTAATTCGTAAAGTTAGATTTTATTATTATTTATTATTTAAATGGAAAAAATAATTTTAAACTTTAATATTTAAAATATTTACTATTACTTAACTGAAAATTTAGTATAAATTATAATAAGTAGATAATAAACGAATAAATTTTAAAATAGATTTAATATTTTAATAAGTATATACGAACGCGTACGAAAGAATCGAACTGTTCTTTTATTCTTAACGGTTATGAAAGTTATTATTTAATCAAATTTAAAAAATATTACGTAAAATTGATATTAATACCTTTTATATACTTGCTTATTCCTTTTCTTAGTTTTAACTTTTTAACGTATTTTATTTTTTTCGTATTAAAATACGTTTATTTGCTTTATATGGAGAATTTTATACCAGGTCGTTATATTTATCTTACGAAAAAAAGCTTTTTTTAAATTTTAAAATGCATTTAAAGTTAATATAACGTTTTATAACATTAAATCCGAATTTATAAAAGTTGGTTTTGTTTTATTCGATTATATTTATATCGATCGTTTTTCTGTTTATTCTTACTAAGTTCGTTTTCTTACCTATAAAAACTCTTAAAAAGATTTATAAGTAAGAAAATAAGAAGACTATTTTTAAAACCAAATTAAAAATTATTATAGTGACTTATTAATAAAAATAAGCAAGTCGGTTAATTTATAATAAAAGGTTATATATTACTTTTATATTAAATCGATTTTTTTGGAAAAAAAACGTTTACTTATACGTAATACATTATATTTAAATAAACGTTAAAACATTAAAAAAGAGGGTTTTAAAAAGTAGGCATAGTTATTACATATAAAGAATAAGCTTTTTAAATTAAAAAGGAAGGTAATAGTAAAAGAATGCAGTTAATAATAATTAAAAATAATTATTATAAAAAGATTAAAACGAAAAAACCGATATATAACGTTTACAGTAAACACGGACATAATATGCGCACTTATAAAAAAGCTGTAAATGCGTTTAGCGAAGCTAAATCCGAATAGTTAAACTTAATTTACAGTATTATAATTATTTTAATTAAATTTATTATTACGAGGTGCTAAAAATCATCCTATAAGCTTGTGTAAAACGTTAACGCTTTTTTAATCTCTTTTTAATTATATAATAATTATCTAAGTCCGGCTTTTAAAAAGGAATAAAACGCCTCCGAATTTCTTTTAGGTTTTACGTTTAGTAGAATTAATAAGCGCGTTCGTATTTTATCATCGTCTGTTTTCCGATTGCTTTCCGATACCTCTGTTAATTTTTTATAATACGCTTAATATGAAGGGTTAATTAATATAAGACTTAATGATTATAATTCGGTTTTATATTTTAGTTTATTATATACATATCGTAATTTTTAATGCGTTTATTTTCGACCAGTGTATAATATGTAGCCTTTTATTAAACGATTAAAAGTAACTATATAGTTAATGTTAAATTTAATTATTTTAAATTTACTTAAAATTATTTTTAATTATTGTACGGTATATATCTCGTCAGGTTATTATAATTTTATTATCTTTAAAGTATCCTACTTTTATATATCTGTTTAACTTCTTTTTCGTAACGTTGTAATATTTTAACAGCGTATTTAAGACATTTTCGAAGTTTTTACCTCTTATATTCGGCGGGTTAACTTTTTTATTTAATATAGTATTTACGCTGTTCCGGATTATTCTGATAACGAATAATATTTTTATTTCTTATTTTTCCTGTTTTTCTATTACGTTTAATAGTACCGTTTAAATTTTATTTAGTTTCGATTATGTTACGGTTTTAATAAGGATATCGGGAATATATTATATATTTGTTAATATTTAATAAGAAAATCATTTTATGCGTTTATAAGTTTATTCCCTTTTAAATTATAATTCGAATATTAATAAATACGAGTTTTATATTTCTAAATTTAAGTCTTTTAATTAATAAATTTATTTCTTGTCTGGGTTGAACTTGTATAAATATATAATGTTAATCGTAATATCTTTTTTAAGTTATGATTTTATTCTTTTTAATATTTATATATTATTTAATAAACAGCTGTAACTCTTTACATTTAACCCTTAAATAGTTATAGGAAGTACTTTATTATTTTTAATCATTAATTATATAACGTTTTAAGAAAAACTCTACTAGTTAAGATATTCCGGACGTTATTATCTATAAACTTTACATTATATAATAACCTTTTTTTATCATTTTAATGTCTGTTTACGTAATTACGGAGATAGTATTTTAATATTTAACAAATACGTTTAATATATTTCTCAGTTTACAAGTAATATACGTTCAGTATTTACCACCTTATTTTTCATTTTTCTTTTAAGTTTTATTTAAATTCATTTATTAATAATTTATTTTTATTATTAATAATTCTTTCGCTAGAAGAGACGTGACCATATAGAAAAATTAGATAAAATGATAGATTGCTACCTTAATTCCTAGGCTTCACTAAATTTATCCCTTTCGTAACTTCTATCTATATCGATTTTTATCTGAATTCTAAAGGTTCTTCGTAATCCGAAGTCGCCGAGCAAATTATCATTCGTAATTCTCCAGCTTATATCGTTTTAAAATCAAAATTTCGAAATTTTAAAGCCCGTTATTATTTTTCTATCGTTTTTATATTTTCGAGTATAAATTTTTATTAATTAATTACCGTTGTTTTCGAAATCTTAATTATATTTAAAAATTAAAAACTAAAACGATTTTTCTTAAATCTTTTTAAAATGATAATAATATCGATAACTTTAATTCATTTAATAACTTTACAAATGTTATATATTTAAAATAAAAAAAATTTTATTAAACGCCCTCGATTTCGAAATTCTAGTATTATATATTCGGAATTACGCGGTATAATATTTAAATTAATAAATAACTCGAAATAGTACTATAAAAACGATTAAACTATAAAATTAACGAAAATTAGGAAAGTCTTTTATATATAATTTAGATTTACCTTTAAAGTTTATTCTTAAAGTTTATTATAAAAGTTTACATTTAGGGTTTATTTTTAAGGTTTACTTTTAGAGTTTATTTTTAAAATTTACCGCGTAAAGCTTAATATTTCTTAAGTTATATTATCTAATCCTGCTAAATCAGCCAGCAAGTATAAGGTTTATCAAGGTCGAAGCTTGTTAGCAGCTACGTATAAGAACCTTACAAACCGATATTAATAAAGAAATTACGTGCCTACGAGGGCCTAGCAGTCGGCGTTAAAGTAAAGCTTTATAGAATTAAGGTATATAATTTATCCTAATTATAAATGTCATTAATAAGTTATCTTATTCGAAGTTATTAGGTATAAGATCTATGGTAAAAATTATATCGTAAAATGATTTTCTGTATTTAGCTAAGCCTAGAAAATAAGGCTTCAACCTATATTAATCTTACATAAAAAGTTTTTTATTTCGGAATACCGGTATTATATATTCGGAATTACGTAACGTAATACACAAGCTCGTGGCGCATACAAGCTCGCGGCGCGTTTTTTGGCACCTCGCAATAACTAATCTAAATAACTCAACCATAACAGATCCAATTGATTCAATCGACGGTATTCTTTTTCGCTGACTATATATATAGCTCTGGAACAAATACACGCATTATATTAAGGCTTGTTGCGGACGTTATATTGTTATTTTTTCCTGCCAACCTATATGCGATAACTACTTCCAATAGCTATTAACAGCATTTCTTTTACTACCACCTTTCTGCCGACCGAAAAAAAGTATTTATCCAGCATAGTAAATGTTCTTTTTTAGTAAAAACGTTTGTTTTAACCATTTAAATACGTAGGGTTGAATTGTTGTTCCAACAAGTCCTGCAATACCGCGACGCGCCCCCCGACGGGCCCCCTCACGCGCCCTAACAAGCCCTACAGCCTTACCCCGCAGCCTTGCAACGCGTCTTTTAACAAGCCCTATTACCCTCCATTTTGCGAATATCTTCCACGTATTAAAGCCGTACAAAAAACGCTCGCGTATACGGGTTGGAAATTCGGTCGGTAATCGTATTTCTGTCGGTCGGCTTTAGGTCGTACGAAATGGGGGTAATATTAACTTAAAGGCGTTGGTGGTTGGTCGGTCGCGTACAGGTTGGCAGGAAGGAATGGCAATATAACGTCCGCAACAAATCTTGATATAATGCGTGCATTTGTCCAAAAGCTGTATATATAGTCAGCGAAAAAGAATACCGTCGATTGAATCAATTGGATCTGTTATGGTTGAGTTATTTGGATTAGTTGTTGCGAGGTGCCAAAAAACGCGCCGCGAGCTTGTGTGCGCCGTGAGCTTGTGTGGTACGTTAAAACTAAATATATCTTTCAATATATTTAAATTAACAGTTCCGTATAACGTTTACGTTGGTCTATATTTTAAAGCAAAATTCCAATTAATTAAGTTAACTGTAATATAAAAATCCCACTTAACGTAGGTATATATAAGGTTTTTCTTTTTTAATAGTGTAATAATTATATATGGAGTACGAAACACACCTAAAATACGAATAAAAGAAAGAAGATTAGACTTAAGTTTAATGGCTATACTTAAGCTTTTAGCCCCTTTTACGGTTCGAGCTGTTGTAAATAGTAAAGTCGGATATGCCTTATTTTTCCGTATTTAAAGCAAATAATATCGTTACGTAAGTTAAGGGGTTCTTCTTATTAATGGTTTGGTTTTGGAGCTTTATTATTAATAGAGTTATTACGAGGTTAGGTAAAATTTAAGTTTTTTCGACCTTTTTAAAACTTTGGTCCCCTTAAGGCTTTACGGCCCTTTCGAATAACGTTAAAAGAGAAATTTCGTTCGCATTCCGTATTAGTTTTATTATTAGGACAATTTCGCTTAGCGTCCAGGTTTTCCTCGTTTTCCTTTCGCTGGCGCTTTCGGCTAGTTGCTAAACTTTACTCCCTTTTCTTAATGCTGGTTAGGAATTCCCAGCGGCAAATGGTTAAATCTATTATATCATTTCGTTTCTAGAGCAGGTATTTTACATATTTCATACAACTTTACTTAAAAAAAAGGGAATAACTTCATGTAAAAAAGGTTTGCCCGATTGTTTTTCGATTTCTAGGTAATTTACTGGCATTTTAAATTCATAAGATAATACTCGAACTTGGGGAGGTTGTAACTTAATTATTAACGTAATCTTTTTAAATTATGTATTAACTTAACATTTAAGTTTCCTAATAATCGGATATAAAATTTAAACCATATCTTAACTACTTCCTAATTATAAGTTAAATAAATCCGCTTATGAATGGTCGCAAACTTACCTTATGTACTAAAAACGTTTTTATAATTTTGCTTTATTTTGCTTCGTCCGAAAAAGATTATAACATATTTTTTGCGGAATTTACGCGAAAAGTATTCGAAAACTAACTTCTATTCCTTAATCAAGGACTTTTATTTAATATAATGAAACCGAAAAGGTAATTTGTTATAATCGAATTAAATATGCTTTCTTAAATCCGCATTTTATCCGGACCCAAAATCGACCGAACTCGCTTTCTTATACGGGGAAAATCCATTAAGATTATTTTTGGAGGCTAAATGGTTTATTTGAATCGTGAGGTAAAAAATAATCTGTTTAACAAAAATATAGTTTTCTTTTCAGGTTTTTCATAAATAGGTAACCTTCTTTAATAAAACGGATAATTTAAAGCGCTTATATCGATATTACCTCATTTTCTTATTATAACTCTTTTATTATTATTATACTGCTGATTAAATTCCTTACACCTTTTATATTCGAAAAATATAAGCTAAATTAAGTTAATTCTCAAATAAGGATTTAAAAGGGTATCGTTCGACTTTCGTTAAGGTTCTCTATAACCTTGTTAAGAAGTTTCGTAAGGACTTCCTGGATGACTTTGAGTAATAATTTCGACTATTTTGCTGTTAAGGAAATATATCTTTAAGAATAACAAATAGCATAATTCATATAATTAGGGTTAGAGGTGACTTTAAAGTAAAAAGTTTTAAATTATTACAGTGGCGGCTTTAATTTAGGTATAATCAGTTTATTCCTAAGCTGTAGGGTTAGCACAGAATAGATTTTTATCCCTTTACCTAAATAGAATAAAGCCGAAGGCCCTTATATAATATGAAAGCTGTAGTACATCAGGGGAGAGGACATAAGTGGTATCGGGGTGCCAGGCCAGTACGCCTACATGTGACACGAGCGAAAAGAATCCGATTAATTTGAATTAATTTAATAGGTTGTACTTCAGCAATTAGAATTTGCTATTATAAGGTGTGAAAAAAATAAGCCGCTCGCTTATTTAATCCGTTGCCCTATCTGTTAGGTTATATTAAAATATGCCTTAAGAAAATAAATATAATATAGGAATAAAAAAGGCCCGTTATTATTAAGGAAGTATAAATCTTTTCATAATTTGTTAAGTATTTTAAAATGTTTATTCGATACTATAATATAATAATTAGCTTATTATTAAACTTAATAAAGAAATAAATTTAATATAGATTTAAAGTAGACAAAGCATTTAACAGAATGAAGAACGTAATTATTAATAAGCTAATAATAATTATATAAAACGTTCGCCGTTTAATTAAGTTTAAAATCAACGTCTCGAATTATACTTTAAATATAATAATAAAATATCGTGACAATTAGGGTAATTTAGACGTTATTGCTTGGTGTTTTTATGAATTAAAAGTAATAAAGGTAAATTTCGATATTTTCGATAAAAGACCCAAGGACTCAGACAAGTGAGTCGGACACTTTTCATCATTTTCCGATATCATATTTAAACAAAACAACCATGACGCGATAAATTAATTCAAATTAATTGGATTAGTCTTCGCTAAATATATTTACAGCCTCCTTACAAATACGCGTATTATATCCGTGCTTACCGCAGATGTCATATTTCCGTTCTTCCGTTTTAACCCTTTTTCGACGATTATCTTTACCTTTTGTTAGTTACGCTTTTTTATCATTACCTTTTCTCGGCCAGAAAAGCTTATCTTTCTTATATAGTAAGTATTCTTTCTTTTTAATACCGTTTATTTTTAATTCTTCGACGTCTGCTTAAGATATAGTTCGTTGCGCGTAATTGAACGTTTCTTTCTCGAAAGAAATGGCTTTATATAAAAGTAATATATAACCTCTTATTATAAAATTAACCGATTTGATTATCGTTACTATCGGGCTGCACTAGTAATTTTAAAAGCTTTTTTATAAGTAACGTCCTTATCTTATTACTTTACAGATGTTTTTAAAGGTGTCCCGAGACGGAGAAAAAAAGACTAACGCAACTAAAGGCCGAAACGGTTCGCGTAGGTATAAGTAAAGGAATTTCTAATTCGAAAAAGACAGTATTAAAATCGAATCGAACAAATCCAGCTTTCCCAAATCCAGATTTAATATTATGGAGCGTTATAATAACTTTAAACCCGGCATAAAAGCCGAAAAATATTCTTTCGCTATATAAATAAAATAAGATGACAATAAGGTTTCGATATATAACAAATAAGAACGTTTTAAAACTGAGAATAAAATACGTCACAAGGTTAAACCCGATTAAAGAAATAGACAGGCATATACAATGTAATAATACCGTTATTCGCGGAGTATGTTTTTAAATTCGATCAAGTAATAACTTTCATAATCCTCGAAGATAAAACAGGTTTCGATCTTTTCGTCCAGGTTCGTATATGCCTATCGAAATGATAAATTTATTTTAAACTTAATTCGTTCGTTATTTAATCATTATAACGTACACGGAACTTTTAATGGGATATTAATAAATATTCGGGCTACTAAAAATTAAAGTAGGCTTTCATTACTAGAATCATAAAAGCGGTAAAGTTTAACTTTACAAATTAATAATTTATATAATTACAACTAATTCCAGATTCTTTTATTAAATTTACTTAAGTTTTTTAAACGTTTTAATAATTATAATAATTAAGCTCGTTATCATAAAAAGCTTTATCAAGATTCCTGTTTTATCGAAGTTATAAATATCTGTTTTTACGATACCGTATTTTCAATTATAATCCGAACAAAGTGAAATTACTTACAGAATATCTTTGGAGTTTTGCATAGAACGCTTTACTAATTTATCTTTCGATTGAAAGGCGTTTTACGTTTTTGTTGGCCGTTTAATAAAGTTCGACGCTCATTTAATCTTCAGGTATATTGCAACGCGTTAAATAAGTAATAGGTTAGCCATATCTTTTAGCGTATTAAAGCTAAATAAAAAGGTTTCGCGTATTTAGGTGAAAGACTTTATCAATAATAAATTTCTTTTCGGTCGGCATTAGTTTTCGCAAATTAAGGGTAATATCGGTTCCGGAAGATTTGCCGTTAATCGGATTTTTAATATAGACGGGGTAACTTTGAATATAAAACCAGGCCGTTTCAAATTAAGTTTCAGATTTTCTTTTCTTACCTAGACGGCTAAATTAATTTTAGCTTTTTTTATAACGCGTTCCATAGCGTTGGTATTAATGAATAAGTGAACAAAAATGAGTAATTAAAATTGTTCAAAAAGTGTCCGACACGTTTGTCTGTCCGACTCGCTTGTCAGAGGCGTTATAGCTATCGTTAAAGGTTTTCGAAGATTTAAATATTATTTTCAGAAAGGCCTTGACCAAATTAAGGTGTATACGGATTATACCAACCTGATTAGTTTTATTACCATTAAGGAATTAATAAAACGATGCCTACGTTACGCTAAAAAACGAATAAGATACGACTTTGTTATTATTTAAAAAGAATGATAAAAAATAATAAAACAAGCGCGTTAAATCGAAAGGTGAACCTAACAACGATTAAACTTAATTATTAGATCTTTAATAATACGTTAAATAAATAGTTATAATTACAATAGATGGAAATATTTAAAGCAACACCTTCCAGTTTATACCAAAAGGTTCAGAAATATAACGACAGCCTTTGTAAAAAGCTTAGAAGAATACCAATTTTAAAGGAATATTAAAATTATTAATACGAAATATATAGGAACATTAATGATATAAATACCTAAGAAGTAATAAAACATTAAAACAAATATAAGATATTTCGTATTCTTAAATAAAATTAACAATTGAAAAAGTATAATAATAATATCATATATATAATAAAGTAAAAGAGTAATAGTATAAATTATAGAAAATATTATAACTATTGTTAAGCAGAAAATAATTATAAGATTTAGTTATTCTCCGTAATATTATTAAACTTTTATTAATACAAGACCTAATTACGTTTATATATAATGAAACTATTTTTATAATTCTTAGTCAATTTAATAAATCTTTTAATCTGTTGTTATATAATCAAAACAGAGATATAAAATAAATCGCTTATATTATTTTAAGATATATTTCAAAAATGTACAGAGTGTTAATAAAACCTATCTTAAATAAAAGATTTATATTAATTTTAAAGTTTTTATAAAACATTATATCGCATCGAACTTTAAACCAGGACTTCCGTAATATCTTTTAACTTTAAATAAACGGATATAAAAAGAAGGTTATTTAAGTATTAAAAGAATACTTACGATACTACGTTAATTACGAGTAAAGCTACTAATTTTAAACGTTATGTATTATATAATTAGATTATTATACTAGTTATTACAGAAAGATTGAAATAGTTTTAATAAATAGTAACTTTAATTTTAAAACTAGAGTTTAGGCAAATATATATTAAAGATTTATTAGCGTTAAAAAAAGTTAGTTTTCGTTATAATTCTATAAAAGGAATATTATAACTAAGTAAATTAAGGGAATTAATCTTTTAAAAATGAACACTAATTTCCCTAATTACACCAAATATTTAGATTAACGGATTAAATAAAGACGTTAACCTTAACCTGTATGAAGTTTTATTATTTCCTTACTTAAGCTAATAACGAATATTATTTAAATTGATATAACGTATATCCGAGCGAGCTGTACCCTTTTTTCTACGATTTTGACTCTTCATCTTTAATTACTTATTTCTTAATAACCACAATATGGAACTGCTTATCAAAGGAGCGAAAATGAAGCTAGCAGTTTAAGCTGAAAATTAAAATCCTAAACTTAATTCTAGAAAGCTTAGTTCTATATATAATGTCCCGTTTACTACCTTAGAGACGCAAATTAACGATAAACGCGCCCGAGCCTATACCGGCCCCAATTCGCGAAGATTAACGCTGACCGAAAAGAAATCAATTATGACAAGAATCCTTAACTTAAATACGCGGAAGTTTCTTATTCGGCTTTAGCATGTTAAAGATATGGCAAATTTATTACTTACCAAGCGCGTTACTTTACGCGTCGAAGTTAACTGGGCGTCGACCTTCATACGACGTTAAAAAAATCTCCAAATTCGTTTAAATCGGACGATTAATTATTAAAGAATGTTATGCAAAGATTTGAAACTATTTGGTAAATAGTGCGAATTTATTGGAGTGATAAATGCAAAGTACGTTATGGCAAAAGGAGATATTTATAGTTTTAATAAAATAAATTTTTTAATAAAGTTTTTAATGGTATCCCGTATAATAATTACAAGTTTTAAAAAACGTAAAAATCTTAAATAACTGTATTAAAGTAATCGAAAATAAGTTATAGTTATATAAGTTATTGATTCATAAAATTAACCTTTACCGTTACTTATTATTTTAACGGAAAAAGGTTTATATTAGTTGTTAATATTAAGATAACGTATTATTAGTTAATTAAAAGGTGGGTCGTAATTATAATAATCAAATTCTCAAATAATTAAGTTTAAAATAAATTTCATATTTCGATAACTATATTCAAATGCGTACGAAAAGAACGTAACTTTTTTTCGTTCTCGACGGCTCCGAAAGCTATTATTTGGTAAAATTCGAAAGATATTACACGAATAACGGTCTTATTACGTCTTGTATACCTTTTTATTTATTTTATTAACTTTAACCTTTCCCGGTATTTTGCTTTTCTATTTTAAAGCCCGTTTATTCCCCTTTATATCGAAGGTTTAATTCGACGTTATTATACTTAAATCGCGATAAAAGATTCTCTCGCCGGTTTTTACGACGCGTTGAAAACTGTCATAACATTGAATAATATAAGATCCGGATTTGAGAAAGTTGGATTGGTTTTATTAAATCATAAGAAGGTCCTTTTTCAATTAACAGTTTCAGTTATATTTATATAAACAGTTTTTCCGCTTACTCCCGCCGGTTCTAGTTTTTTTCGCTTTTTACGAAAACTCTTAAAAATATCTGTAAAGTAACAAGGGAACGACATAATAAAAAAGA
This sequence comes from Monosporascus ibericus, assembly GCA_004154915.1. Taxonomy (NCBI): domain Eukaryota; kingdom Fungi; phylum Ascomycota; class Sordariomycetes; order Xylariales; genus Monosporascus; species Monosporascus ibericus. Next base: position 48,558 of record QJNU01000462.1, on the reverse strand, counting down.
AAGATTAGAAATTATTAGCATAATTAGTGGACAAGAATCATTAAATGGGCTAACTTATTAATTGAAGGTTATTTAATGTTTTAATATAAAGTTATTTTTCTGAAATAAAAAGTTTCTTAATTATACGAAACTAATTACGTTCTTAATAAACGTTATAAAATTAAAGATAAATGTTTTTAAAAAGGAGAAACATTTATTAAATAAAAAGGATAAACTTTTCTGGCTGAAAAGGAAAGGGGTGGCGAAAAGTTACAACTAAAAGCGGCTAAAGGTAATCGTCGTAAAAGGGTTAAGATAAAGGAACTGCGATATAGCGTCTGCAGCAAGCCCGGACATAATACCCTTACTTGTAAAGAAGCTATAGGTAAGTCTAGCGAAAAAGAATCCGATTAGTTTGAATGGATTTGATGTGTTGAGGTTAATCAATATGAATTTGTTGTCGTGGAATGCTAAACAGTGTACAGCTCGCTCGTGTGTACAGCTCGTATATGTGGTACGTTAAAGTACGAAAAAAGAGATATATTAACACAAGAACTAGAGAAAGACCTAGATACACATTAAAACACGGATTTATTAAATATCTGCATAAATAAATATAAATTCATTGAATTTCGAAATTTCTTAATTTTCTGTTAAATAGTTTATCAATATTTAACACCTTTTAGAAAGGTATTATTAAAAATGCTGGAATTCTTTAAGATGACTTTTTATTTCGCGGAAATAAATTATTTCATGATGTTAAAAATCGACTAATTAATAAGAACTTGAATTTAAGATACCTCAGTGTTAAAAACGAAACGTTTTATTTTTTGCTTTTTACTTTTTAACCGCCTTAATCTTTTCAAGTTATTAACATTTTACCTTATAAGGTGTCTTATTTTATTATGTTATATTTCTTCCACTTTTAAAAATGGTACCTATAAACTTTGATTAATCTTCTATTTTTATACCAACATTTAATTCCTTTATTAATTTTTTATATTAATTAACCCTCTTCTAAAACTATACGAAAGTGTCCCGGCGGCTGCCCTGTGAGCCACTGCGCTAAAAGGTCAGCAATACTCCAAGTTCTCTTGGAGCACCCAGGGCCGCGTTAGCTATATGTCCCCTGCCCTCTCTCGGAGCTAGCTAGGACATGACAAAAAGTTAAATTCCGTACGTCGTAATTACCGTAATTATATAGAATAGAAAAGGAATTACGAAGAGATTACATTTAAAAGCCTTATAAATAAAGATTCGATTAAGATAATAAATATAAAGTATTTTTTAAACAAAAAAAAAAGGATAATAAGAAGGAAATTATTACATTACGTAACCTAACGCTTAAGAGACCCTGCATAAAGTACTAATTTTTAATAATAATTTTTACGTTGAAATATATAAAAAGCAAAATTTATAATCTTTAAAACCATAATTTTAAAAGGGAAACGTTGTATTATAACTTAATACCTTTTAATCTTTATAAACGAGCAGGAATAAAACTCTTATAATTATGTTACGTATGATTAAGTAAGTTGACCTAACAGAATCGTTAGGATCGCTGGCGAGTTAAACGATTTAAACTCTCCTCTTTAAAATTATTAAGTGACGTCTTAGATAAGCGAGTCGAACAGACAAGCGAGTCGAACAGACAAGCAAGTCGGACACATTTTGAACAAATCTAATTACTTATCTTTGTTCGCTCATTTTTAATACTAATATTATGGAACGCCTTATAAAAAAGCTAAAATAAATCTAGCTATATAGGCTAAAAAAACCCGAAACATAATTTGAAACGGCTTGCTTTTATATGCGAAGTTACTTTGTTTACATTAAACCCCCGATTTAACGGTAAATCTTCTCGAGCCGATATTACTCTTAATTCGTGAAAGTTAACGCCGATCGCAAAAGAAAATCTATGATCGAAAAGATTTTTAACTTGAATGCGCGAACCTTTTTATCCAGCTTTAGAATACTGAAAATATAGCGAATTTACTGCTAACCCAACGCGTTATAATACGTGTCCGAATTAAATAGGTATCGAATTTATACGACAGTAAATAAAGTTTAAAACGCGTTTAAATCGAAAAATTAAGTATTAAACAATATTATACGAAAATTCAGAAATATTTCGGAAATAATTTAACGTCTCACACTAACGAACGGCGTACACCACCGCACGGCGCACTTTCTTAACATCCCTAACAATCAATCTAAATAACTTAATAATAACACTTTTAATTAATTTAAATCAACCGTGTGCATTATCGCTAACCGTATATATAGCTCTGGAACAAATACATCTATTATATCGAGGCTTACTGCCGGGGTTATATTGCTATTCTTTTTATCCAACCTTTTTCTAATCACCACCTTTAACAGTAACCAACGGGGATTCTTTACCACCACCCGTTTATCGACTAAAAGAACTTGTCTATCCCATATAGTAAATGTTATTCTTTATTAAAAACGTTTATTTTAATAATTTTAAATGCGCAAAATCGAATTGTTGCTCCGATAAGTCCTGCAATATTGCAACGCCCTTCGATACGCCTTACGACGCGCCCTAAAACGTGCCCCATAATAAGTCTTACAGCCTTACCCCATAGCCTTGCAACGCGCCCTGTAATAAAGTATTATAGCCTTCCAGCACGACGCATTTACGAATATTTTTAACATATTAAAGCTAAAGGAAAAACGGTCGGATATATAGGTTAATTAATCGATTAATAATAATTATCTAATCGGTCGCTTTTAATTCATACGAAATTAGGGTACTATGAACTTAGATACGTTAAAAGGTAATCGGTCGCAAACCGGCTAAAAAGAAGAAATTGTAATACAGCGTCCGTAATAAGCCTTGATATAATAGGTGCATTTGTCCTAGAGCTATATATACGGTTAACGATAAAGCATACGGTTAGTTTGAATCAATTGGGAGTGTTATCGGTGAGTTATTTGGATTAATTATTGCGAATGTTAAAAAAGTCCGCCGTTCGCTGGTATAAGATGTTAAGCTTATTCGGGTTATGATCGTAAAGTACGTTATGGTAAAAACGATATTTATAATTTCGACGAGACGAGTTTTTTAAGAAAGATTTTTACCAGATCCGATATAATAATTATCAATATTAAAAAGCGTAAAAGATTTCAATAAAGGTGATAGAAAAGTCGAAGAGAATTATAAGTATATAAATTATAAATTTATAAAGTTAAATTTTATTACAATTTATTATTTCAACGGGGAAAGTTTACCTTCATTCTTAATATCGTAAAGATTAATTATTACTAGATTAATAGCTCGGCATTAATTATAACAATTTAATAACGAACGAATTAAGTTCAAAATAAATTTAATATTTCAATAAATATATTCGAACCTGTACGAAAAAAAGAATTGTTTTTTAATCCTTAATGAGTACAGAAGTTATTATAAGATAAAATTCGACAAGTATTACATAAATGATGGCATTATTACGCTTTATATACTTCCCTATTTCTTTTATCGGTTTTAACTTTTCAACGCATTTTATTTTTCTATTTTAAAGTACGTTTATTCGCTTTATATCGAAAGTTTAATATAATGTTATCATACCTATATTACGAAAGGGATTTCTTACCGGGTTTTATAATATGTTTAAAGTTCCTATAACGTACGATAATTTTCTTTTCCGGATTTACGAAAATTAAACTTGTTTTATTTAATGTTAATAACGCTTTTTTCGCATTCGATATACCGGTTATATTTATACTAACCGTTTCGCCGATTATCTCCACCTGTTTTTATCCTTTCCCATTTTACGAAAACAGTTAAAAATACCCGCAAAGTAACGAAATTAAAACGTTACTTATAAAAGGTAATTGGCAGGGTAATTGGCTAACAAAGATTTTTAGATCGGTTAATCTTTTAATAAAAAGTAACTTATTACTTTTATACGAAATTACTCTTTTTCGGGGAAAACCGGCCCAGTTATGGAAAATGAATCATATATTAAGCAAGCGTTTAAAAATTAAAAATAAACGTCTCCAAAACGAAGAAACACTTGCTATAGAAAAAGAATTGCGGTAGAAATACAGCTAATAACGGTTAAAGAGAATGGTTATAATAAGGCTAAGACGAAAAAACGAAAATATAACGTTTGCGGCAGACCCGGATATAATACGCGTACTTCTAAGGAAGTTATAAATGCCTTTTACGAAAACGAGTCAGATTAATTTGAACTAATTTATAGCGTTATGGTTATTTTATTTAAGTCTATTATCCTAAAATGCTAAAAGAATGTCCCACTCGCTTGTCTGTTCGACTTGCCTCGTGAGACATTATATAAAAATATTTATTACCTTTTTTAAAGCCCTAAATAATATGAGCTTATAATACAACATAGTTACTTAAATTATCTTTGATAATCTGCTATTACTAGACGTAACTATCGCAGACCTTATAGCTTAATTTCCCACGATATCGCTGCTAACCTTTTTTTGTAGTATTTAACCCCGGGGTGTTAAGCCGTATAGCGGCTGTCCCAGAGCCTCCCTTAGGGCATATAGAGCGTGCTAAGCTAGGTAAAGCTATCTTTATCTAACTTATTTCCAAGTGTAAACTTATTTAGCAGTTCTTGTCCGTAAACGCGTCGCTGTCTCCAACGCATTAAGCTGTATGCTCCCTCCTCCATGCGAGGGCAGTGCCCATCGTTTTCCCCCTTCCCTTAGCGGTAGTTTTCGAGGGCTAGCGCCCAAAATATAGTTATGATAACTGGGTATATCAGTTAGCTGTCTGCCATGTATTACACGCCTAGGCGTATTAATAAGTATAAAATTGTTTCTTTTCCCTTCCCTCCTTATTAACTCCTTTAGAAACGCGTAAAAGTAGCCGTCGAATTCTCTATATTTAAATTACAGCAAAAGTTTTTTAAAAACGGTTTCATTACCGGTGACCTAGGTAACCTCTTCCGCTATAGAATAATCGCTCCGTTGGGAACGATATCTGGTAACGGTTGTAATATATCCCCGCTCTTATCTTTTCGCGTATAAATATTCTCGTAAAACCCGGTAATCCCGATATATTCCTTGAAATCGATTAGGTTATTTATAAGTTTCCTTAAATAACAAACTTTGTCATTAAACTTTTATAAACACCTTTTAGGTTTTAATAGCTAATTTTTTGGGGGGGGAAATAAAAATAAAAAATAAAAATAAAAGATAAAAAATAAATAAAAAGGAAAGGAAAAAAGAAAAAAAAAGAAAAAAAAAGAAAGAGAAAAGAAAAGAAAAAGAAAACGAAAAAGAAAAAAAATAAAGAAACACATCTGCCTTTTTGCAGCAAATCAAATATTCGGGGACTTTAAAATGACCGTAAATACAATATAGTTCGGCGTTATCCTACTTGAATTTCGGGTAATACCGAGCAAAGTTTTATACTTCGTACGGAACGTTAAATAAGAGTAAAAGGCCGGCCTTAGTAAGTATTCCAGTTTATCGAGATAACGTGAATAATATTTTAGTTTTTAAGTTTTATAATGTTATGAAAATTTAAACAAAGTTATGTTTTATTGAGTTTTTTATTACGCTTTATTTTATAACCTTACGTTAAATTTAATTCGGTTAAGTATAATTATATAATTATTATTAAGGGTTTTTAATTTTAAACTCGTTTTCGTTAACTTATTCGTTAATTCTTTTTTTTATGTTATAATATCTTAAATTTTAACGTATTCCGACCTTATATATGTACTGTTCCGTAAAACTTTAAGTATATTTAGGTAAAGGGTATCATAATATTCGTTTTAATTTTGTCACATGCGTGCTCTCAACTGAAGTCAGGTTGGCTATATTCAGAACAGAAGAACTAGACAGAGACTGATATCTAGGGAGCAAAAGGAGAGACAGAGCCCTTAAGGCTCTAGAGCGTTATATATACAGTTAGGATAAGTAGCTTAGCTAGCGCCATAATAATTATCTTCCCTTTTAAACAATAATTGAGCTCGATTTTTCGGGTTATTGCGCATAATAAAGCCTTAAATAAACTCTTATAGCAAATTTGTAATAGTTTTAGGAATAATCTGTTACCGTTTAGATTATAAATAGTTAACGTTTGGAAACGTAAGCTTAATACTTAATATTACAGCCTTATATTTTTAGTTAACTTTACCGCCTTTATAATAATCTATTAGGAACCTTATTTTTACTTAAAAATATCAACGGCTTAATAACTTTAAGTAACTATTTTAAAGAAGGTCCTAGGACTTTAATTAAGTTCTGTACGGTACTTAAACTTATTTTATTAACCTTAAAATAACATATTTCCGTATCGTACCTTTTTAGGCCTGAAACGATAGTATTCCCCTAGATAGAAATCCGAGGATAGGTCGAACCACAGTTTCTTTTTGCTTAGAGATTATATTTATTAATATAATAACCAATAATTTAATAAGTTGATAAATTATTAATTAAACTTTTACTTTTAAATATTATTACTTTTTCATTAACTAGGAGGTTAAAAACTCTATCCAAAACAACGACGACGACGACGACGACGACGACGACGGAAAAGGCAGAATCTATATAACTTCTTAGCATATATTTGCCAGCAAACTGCTGTATATAGAAAAAGCTTTCCACCTATCTCCAGCAGGAAAACCTTATATAATGCCGTTAGGATAACTGCGAAATTGGTACATATTAATAAAGTCTAAACGAAAAATTAACAAATTATAATCGATTTGCTAATTTAAGAGGATATTCCGAAGCCCAGTGTTTCTTTGAATTGAATAAACGATAAAGTATAATATTTCCGTTCGTATTTCGATAAATACTATCGGATAATAGTATTAATAATTTTGGGTTCCCCGTAATAAGTAATGTTATTATTTGGTTAATATCGTTTTTCATTAGTTATTAACGAAAGACTTCCGAATCAAAAGCGGGGTTAAAAGTCAAGAGCCTTATAATTATAATTAAGTCGTTATTTTCTTTCTTTAAGTTCAGGTAATTATAGAGATTTACTTTGCGATTTAAGCTGTTACTGTTTAATTATAATCTTTTAATATTATATAACGAAAGTTACGATTCCTTTACGAGTTATAAAAAGCGTTTGAATTTATATTTTAAAGGTGTGTTATAATCCTTTCCTTATCGTTACGTAATAATAACGCGCACTTAGTTATTAAATATGTATAGTTATATCTTATAATTTTAACAATTATAAATAATTTTTAAATTTTTTAAAGTATTAGCTTAATAGTTATATAGCTTGCTTTAATAATTTAATTATAGCAAGCTTATAATAACTAACCCTTTCAATAATGCTTTTAATTTAGGATTTAAAAACGGCCTAATTACGAACGGGTTTCGTTAAATCTTCGGCCTTATCTTGCTGGACTTTTCTATCCTATAAGGGCCGATATTAAAAATCCATTTTGGAAACGGTTAAGTTAATACGTTAGGTCTGGCAACGATCTTTCTTCAAGGCAACGCTAAACGCCTACCGAAGGTCTACCAGCTATTCGTCGCGTTATCAGGAATTATACTTGAGCGTAAAGGTTGTTATGAACTATTTAAGATTAATATCGTTTATATCTAAGTCCGAATTATCGTCGGAACGCCGGCGTCGTTTAAAAAAAGTAAAAAGGATAATTTAGCTTTTAAGTCTATTTGCTTAAAACGTAAGTTTGCCAGACGTTAAAAACGATTAACTGTAACTTATAACACCGTTTTATTATTGTTTCCTACGCTTCGATTCGAGGAGAATTCGCTTTCGAAATAAGATTAACTTTGCTGCGTAATATTATAGCTCCGGGTCATAGAGCACGATATTTTAAAAATGTTTAAAATACTAACATTATAACTAAGATAATTGTAACAGAAATGTCAGAATTATTACATACGGGCTCTCAACAGAGGTCAGATTAGCTATATTCAAGACAGAAGAACTAGACAAAAACTGACATCTAGGGAACAAAAGGAGAGACAGAGCTCTTAAGGCTTCAGAGGGCTATATATACAGTTAGCATGACTAGCCTAGCTGGCGCCATGACAAGATTTTTAAATCGTTCCCGTATTATCTAGGCAAATTTATATTCATTTCCCGTTAATTTCCAGTAATCTTATAATAATGTATTTTACCTTTTTAAAAGTTTTTGTGGTTTCCGGATCGAAAATAATAAAATAAAACTTTAAGCATTTGTATTTTATATCGAAAAGTCGGTGATTATAATAAACTGTAAAACCGGAACCGATTTTCGTTTTATTTTATAAGCCGTTTGAAAAAATGATAACGTTTTCCGGTAACAAAATTCCATGTTATACCTCGAAAGCTGCGGTAACTTCCTTTTTAATAAATCTTTACAGAAGGTCCTTTCTTAAATTAGGTAAGTACTTAAAGATAATTAAAATAAGTCGTTACACGGGTAATAATATCCTTACGTTATTTATACCTTAGTTTTAAGGTTTTGTGCACCTTTAATTTTACGTTTCTTAATAAATTTAATTCAGTTAGGTACTTTAATTAAAGGACAGTTTTTATTAAATATTTATAACTTACATATAATTTTTTATAATATAAGGTTTAAGGGTATTTATGCCGCTAATAATTCCGAATTACGATATAAAAGGTTCGTAAGTATTATTTTATGTATTAATAAGGTAACCTTAGTAATTAATATGAAAGCCTGTTAAATGCCTTTTAAAACTTAACTTACTTTAACGTTAACCTTATTTTTCTTTATTTATGTAATACATTTTTCGGATTACAGTTCCGCGCCTCTAGTATCATAACAATAATATATATAATCATAGTTTTTTATAATCCGGACGCAGGAAGTCCGTATATATTAAGCCCATTATATTATTTTGTCTATTTCTTTGAACGGTATCGCTTAAACCTTAATCCTTTATTAAATTATATATTAAGGTGTTTCAATATTAACACTTTATCACTAGTTTCCCCTTTTTATTAGATACATTATAAAGTTGTCAACGATTACTACTGACTGGTCGAATTCCGTTCGTATTTTGATTATATATAAAAGTATATATCTTTTATTACATTATAATATTTATTATACATTCGGAATTAAACACTACGTTTTATATAAATGTAAATCATTTATATAACCGAACTTGCCGGTACAGTTGTATTGTAAAAGCTTTGCGGAAAATAACATATATAATATAGGAAAAAGTCGGGAACCTTCAAGTATACTGTATCGGACCCGAATATAACCTATCGTTTTAAATTTAAGCCGTACCGGGATTTGCTTATCCGATAAAAAGGATTCCGTAAAATGGAATACCGGTAACGACCAGTTTTAGGGTTTTATTTTATGTTTTTTAATACACGTGGTTTATACGTGTATCGTAATTATAAAAGTTTTTATTTTGATTATAAGTATTTATTTAGCGTTATGTAGCAATAACGTTATTAAATTTATTATTAATAGTTTAAGTAACGTTTTACTGTATTATAAGTTAAGGATGTTCTTCGTGAAGGGGATTTACGTTAATAGTTTTATTTTGTTTAAACTTTTATAGAAATCAAAAAATAAGGTTATAAGCCGTTAAAACCTCGGCGACTTCTTATTTCTTTTCCTTACTTTAGGTATCATCGATATTCCCGCGTGCCGCCAGGCAACCGGGAAATATATAAGTTATGACGTAGTTCTAGAAATGCTCTTAACATATTACTTAATCAATTTTTAATTAACATTTAAAAGTTTACCCGTAACTACGATTATTTTAAGTAAAGTATTCGATATTTTTATAATTTAAGTTTCGGTTTTTAAGTATTACCGTAATATCCTCAAGCAACTGGTCGTTTTATTATTTTATATTTTTTAAAACATTATAATTTAGATTGTTATTTATTAAAAATCGTTTTAACATTTCCGTATATAAAACTTTAACTTTGACATATTTTGTATTACTCTATGTTTTACCTATAAGTATAAAGATTTTAATCGGAACTTAAACTTATGTTAATAAATAATTTTATAAAGTTTGTTATCCGTAAAGGCTGTTTTTGTGGCTCTCCGTTAATAATTTCTTTAATTTGGTAAATTATTAATAAAGGTTGTCGATATTCGTTCGTATACTTTTAATCCGGACTTTTTTCATTCGTAAATTATTTATATATATTAAAAGTTTTATAAATATAATAAACCTTTTAATAATCTTGCGTTGATTATAACGTCTGGTGTTTTCGGTTTATTACCAGTTTGCTTACTCTTTTTATCGTTAATTGGAAAACCGAAATAAGAGCTTTTATTCGGGAATTTGGCGTTTTCGGCGAGGTTACCGGGCCCGTTTCTAGGGGAAAGGTTAGGCACGTTATAATTACGTCCGTAAACCTGTTTAAATTTAATTTCAATATTCGTATTTAATATTATTTTTACTTTTTTTACTTTTATTTAAAATAATTATTAAAAACGGTAAATAATCCAGTCCGGAATTAAGATTATCATATAGGAAGGTTTTCGTAAAAAATGTGTGACAAAAATAAGTTTTAATACGTACCTTGCTTTATACATAAATCTACCGGATATATGTATATAAACTATCCCATTAATAATAAACTAGTATAGAATACTTCTTTTCTTATTCTTCTTTTTAATTTTTGATCCGAAATGCGGCTATTGTATCTCTTTTCTTTCTTTATTAAATAATTATCCCACGGTACTAAGCTGGTAACGTAATTAACCGTTACATCCGTATGAAACTTTCGGTGTATCTTAAGCATAAAATATTTATTAACGTTTAATTATAATAAATTTCGAAAGCAAAAAGGTTATCGTTATTATATTACTAAGTAACGCCTCTTTTTTAATTGAAGTTATAATCCGGGACTTTTTCTGTTTAGTTATTTATTAATCCGTAAAAGTTAAATCTGGGATAATTTTATATTTTCGTATTTTCCTCGAATCAAGGTTTTTAAATTTGTATTATATTTTTACATTAAATTTAATATAACTCTAAAAAGGTATTATGTAATATTAAGGTATTATAAATATTAAACCAGGTTACGTATAAATTAAGTAATATCAGTAATTCGCCTTTATCTCGGCGGCCTTTTTAGCGTTTTTATTCTCGTTTATTTTCCCTTAATTTATAAAGAGGTAACTAAAGTGTTCGTTATATTCATGGTTACAGCCGCGCGTAAACTTAAATTACGTCAAATAATAATAATATTACGGTATTTTATATTTTAAAATAAATTATCTAAGTTTTTAATATTATATTGACAAATATTTTAATGTTATTTTTTAAGTTTGTTAATTTTAACGCCGTAGTTAGCCGTGATTCGAAGTTGTATATTTTTGAAGATATATAAATAAGCTTGAACTTTGTTAGGTTTATTCCGTTATGAGTCCTTTTTCTGCCGTTAGCTACATAGTTTAGTTACGGCTTTTCGGTTCTTTTCGTTATAGGTTAAAGTAATTTCTCGTTTTCCGTAGCCTAGCCGTATACCGGTATAATATTTTCCTCCTTATATCTTTTAATTTCCGTTTTCCGGATATTTTTTAGTTTGGCTTTCGTTAATCGTATTAATTATTTCTTAACTTGCTTTAATGTGGCCGTATAATTTTCGTATTTTATTTAGATAAAACCCCGGTAATTCGCGGATTTATGGGGCCGCTTATATTCATTTTCCGGGTATTAGTTTAATTTATTTTTATATTTATTGTACGGTATAACCCGTTAATACTATCTTCTAATATAATACCTTTAATATTTTAAGTTATATAATTCGGTTATCGGCTTTTTCGTTATTAATTTAAATTATCCGGTCATAATAAAAAGTTTAAAAAAGATTTTAAGATTAATAGAATATTATCTAGGTTTCGGGGTTAATTATAAGGTTAAGCCCGTATTTTAATAATTTACGAGTTATAGACCGATATTTAATAATTTAAGTAAAATGTATCATAATAACATTTTACGTATTAATAACGCGTTTCGAATTAATATAATCCGGAAAAATATGTAATAGGTTCAGTATTATATAAGTATGCTATTATCTCGATACATGAATATTATCGGCGTTAATAGTTTTACATAAACATTATTCTACGTTTAATTTGAAAAATATATTCGGGATGTATTTAATTATTAATTTAATAAATTAACTCGTATCTATGCCCTAAAATTCGAGATACTCGGTAATTATAATTTCAAATTTTCGAATTTTTTATATATAATAACTTTTAACTTAAAACGTTGCTTTTTATACGCCCGTTGTTTTTCGTTTAAACGGCTTAAAATTTTGTTATCCTTTTTATTAAAAAACTAAAATGCGGTAAAACTCGTTTTACTAACGTATCATATAAGCGAACCGAATACACAAGCGAACCGAATGAATTTTGGCACGTTCTAATCACCCAACTTTAATCATTCATTATTTAACGTTAATAATATGGAACGACTTACAAAAAATGTGAGAATGAACCTAGCCATTCAGGCTAAAAAACGAAACCCAAAACTTAGTTATGCGAAACTTAGTTCTATATATAAAATCGCCTAAATTACGTTATATAAACGATATAACGGTTAACGCGCCCGAGCCGATATTATCCCCAATTCGCAGAAATTAACGCCGACTGAAAAATAATCCATTTTCGACCGAATCCTTAACCTAAATACGCGAACGTTTCCTGTCAGGCTTTAGCATGTTAAAAATATGGCGAATCTGTTACTTGCCTAACTTACCGTAAAAGGCGTTAAGGTTAATTGGGTTTCGAACTTGTACGACGGCAACAAAAGCTCTAAACGCGTTTAAATCGAAAGATCGATTATTAACGGGTTTTATGCAAAGATCCAGAAATATTTCGCAAGTGGTTCGAATTCGTTCGGGTTATCAATGCAAAATACGGCATTACAAAAAAGGATATTTATAACTTCGACGAAAGGGACTTTTTGATGGAACTTTTTATAATATCGGGCATAGTAATTACAAACGTTAAAAGACGGAAAGAACCTAAATAAGTATAATAAGGCAATCAGAAATGGGTTATAGTTTTATAAGTTGTCAATTCGTAAAGTTCGGCTTTATTATTGTTTATTATATTAACTAGGAAAACCTACCTTAATTTTTAATATCGCGATAACCTGTTATTAACCGATTAAAAGGTTAATACCAGTTACAATGGTTAGATAATAAACGAATTAAGTTTAAAATGGATTTAATACTTTAATCAATATATACGAACGCGTATAAAAGGTACTAAACGTTTCCTTATTTCTAACGGTTACGAAAGTTATCATTCGATCGAATTCGAACGATATTACGCGAATAATGACATTATTATTTTTTTATGCCCGCCTATTTCTTTTATCGCTTTTAACCCTTTAATATATTATGCTTTTTTGTCTTAAAACTGGCTTATTCGCTTTATATCGAAGGTTTACTGCGACGTTACTATACCCATATTGCAAAAGAAGATTTCCTCGCCGGTTTTTACGATGCGTTTAAAGCTGCCATAACGTCCGATGACATTAAATCCGGATTTGTAAAAGCTAGATTTGTTCCATTCGATTTTAATAACGTTCTTTCCGAATTAAACGTCCCTTCGATTATACCTATACCAACGGTTTCGCCGCTTACCTCCGCCGGTTCCCTTCCCGTAAAACCCTTTAAAAATATTTATAAAGTAATAAAATAAGGACGTTGTTTATAAAGAAAGATTAGAAATTATCAGGGAAGCTTGTTCATAAAAATGGTCGAATTGGTTAATTTTTTAACAAAAAGTAATTTATTACTTTTCCACGAAGTTGCTTTTTTTTTAGGAAAAAAGCGTTTAATTGCGGGAAACGAACTATATGTTAACTAAACGTCCAAGGATTAAAAATAAACGTCTTTAAGAAGGAGGAATACTTACTATCTAAAAAGGATAAACTTTTTTAGCCGAAAAAAAAGCGAGTGGTAAAAAAATGAAGTTAATAATAACTGAAGGTAATCGTCGTAAAAGGGTTGAAACGAAGGAACGGAAGTATGGCGTTCACGGCAAGCCCGGCCATAATGCGCGTACTTATCAAGAAGTTATAAATATGTTTAACCAATAAGAATTCGATTAATTTAAATTAATTTGATATGTTGTGGTTAAGTTATTTAATTTTGTTATTATAAGATGCTAAAAGTCATTCGGTTCGCTTGTGTATTTGGTCCGCTTATGTGGTACGTTAATTAATTTAACGATTCTTATATTTCTATATGAGTTAGAATTATGTTTTTATTTAGTTATATTAATTTACGAACCGTATTTATCTTGTATTGCCATATTAATTAATTACGAATTTAATAACCGTATATAACGGTAAACCGTTCTGTTAAAAATCGAAAAAACCGTTATATTAAGGTAACTGATAAATACTTTTATAAAACGTTATATTTATACATTATTATCCGTTTAATAATTATATTTACAATATTTAACAAATGAATTTAAATATTAATATAATTCTTTAATACTTTATTTCTTAATTTAAACTCTTCGTTATAATTTATTAAATGTGAAAATAATAATTAAAGTTATAATATCGAGTTAACGTTAATTAAAGGCTTTTTGGTTAATAAAGTTTATTATCAAAAAGGTTTGAATATTAATAGGTAATTTTCTTATTTCTTCATAATTATATAAAATTTAAAAAAGTAAATAACTTAACTTGTTAAATATATTAAGCCATATCGCTAGGAACGTTAATAGGCTGCTGTAATGTAATAAGGGGTTTTATCTTCGTCGATTGCTGATGGTTATTAACGATCGCAAGATTTTAACCTTGGTACTTTAGCATAATTAGTAAGAAATTTACTAAAAGCCCTAAAACGTAACAAAATTAAATATAATGCACGTTTAAGTATTAAAAGCTCTAAACGTACGGATAAAATTTAAAAGGAAAGGTCATTACTGTTAACATTTTCTTTTTGTAATATTTAACGCCGGGGTGTTAAGATATATAGCGGCTGTCCCAGAGCCTTCCTTAGGGCATATAAGGCGTGCTAAGCTGGGTAAAACTATGTCTAACTAATTTATCTACAAGTATAAACATATTTAGCAATTCTTGTCCGTAAACGCGACGCCGTTTCCAGCGTCTTGAGTTATATCCTTTTGCTTCCGTACTAAGGTAATACCCAGCGTTTTCCCCTTTTCTTTAACGGGAATTTTCGAAAGTTAAAACCCAAATTACAATTATAATAACTAGGTATGTTAGTTGGTTATCTGCCATATATCAGGCGCCTAGGCGTAATAATAAGTTTAAAACTATCTCTTTTTTTTTAGCTTTTAATTCCTTTAAAAACGCTTAAAGGTACCTACCGAATTCCCCATATTTAATTTAAAAGAAATCGTTAAGCCCCTAAGTAAGCTTTGTCGTTATAAAATAATTGTTTCGTTTAAAACGACATCCGGTAACCGTTTCAATATAATCCCTTTCCGGAGCTTTTACGTATAAATATTCCCGTAAAACCCCGTAACTTTAATATAATTCCTAAAGGCGATTAAGTTATTTATAACCTTTCTTAACTAACAAACTTTGTTTTTAAATCTTTATAAACGCGTTTTCGGTTTTAATAGCTAATTTTCAAAAAAGGCGTCCGCTTTTTTATAGTATATTAAGTATTCGAGTATTTTAAGTTTACTGCAAATATAGTATAATTTAACATCGTCGTATTTAAATTTCAGGTAATATTAAATAAAGTTTTTACATTCCGTACGATAGGTCAAATAATAATAAAAGGTCGGTTTTATTAAATATTCCAACGTATTAGGATAACCTAAATAGTATTATAATTTTTAAGTTTTATAACGTTATAAAAGTTTTATAAAGGTTATTTTTATTACGTTTTTCGTTACGCTTTGTTTCGTAACCTTACCTTAAATTTAATCTCGTAAGTTATAATTATATGATCGTTATTAACGTTTTTTAGCTTTAAACCCGTTTTAGTTAGTTTGTCCGTTAATTCTTTTCTTTTTATATTATAATATTTTAAACTTTAACGTATTTCGCCGTTATACGTATTCGCCGTTACGTAGAATTTTAAATGTGCCTATTAAAAGAATTTAATGATATTCGCCTTGATCCCTTAAATCTCTTTCGTATTATTTAAGTAAACCCATATTCGTTTCCGGTTAATCTCCGGTAATCTCATAAAAACGTATTTTAATCATTCTTAAGCTTTTATTATTACCATATCGAAAATAATAAAGCAGGGGTTTAAATATCCGCATCTTATACCGAAAGATCGCTTATCTTAATAAACCGTAAAACCGTAACCAATTTCCGTTTTATTTTACGAATAGTCAGAAAAACCGATAACGTCCTCCGCTGGCAACACCGCATACCTAGCTTCGAAAGTTGGAGCAGCTTTTGCTTTAATAAATTTTTATATAAGGTCCTTTTTTGAATCAAGTAGATACTTAAAAAAGATTAAAATAAATCGTTATACGAGTCGTAATATCCTTACCGTTATTTCTACCTTAGTTTTAAAATTTTATAAACCTTTTATCCCGCGTTTTTTAATAATTTTAATTAGTTCGGTTCTTTTAATTAAAGGGTAATCTTTATCTATAGTTCGTAATTTATACGTAAATTTTTATAATACGAAATCTAAGGTTATTTATACCGTCGATAATCCCGAATCCCGGTATACATCGTCCGTAAGTATTATTTTTTATATTAGGAAGATAATTTTAATAACTAAACTAAAAATTTGTTAAACCTTCTTACCTATGAACTTATTTTAACGTTAATTTCTTTTTTTAACTTATTTAATGCGTTTTCGATACTATACTTTCGCGCCGTATAATACCGTAAAAATAACATACGTAATTACAGCTTTTCGTAATCAGGACGCCGGGGGTTCGTATTTTGTATTTGTTAAGTACCGTATATTCCAAACGAGTTATATTATTTTCTTTTATTTCTTTTTTAAAACGTATCGTTTAAATATTAATTCTTTGTTAACGTATACCTTAAATTATTTAAGTGCTAATATTTCAGTATTATCATTGGGCTTTTTTATTAGGTAGATCATAAAGTTGTCGTCGACAACTAGTAACGAGTCTTGTTTTTTCCGTATTTTAGTAATATATAATAATTCGTATTTTCTAAGGCGAAATAAACCCCTTCTTTTTTATATAATGCTTGTTATACGTCTCTAATTAAAAGTTATACGTTTTTATTAAATATTTTAAAGGTTTTACATACATATAGATTATCCGTATAACCGAACTTTAAGGTCCGGTTTTATTATAAAAGTTTTACGAGGTATAATATATATAATACCGAGGAAAATAGGAAACCTTAAGGTATATCGTATCGGACCCGGTTATAACCCGTTGTTTTAGATTTAAGCCGTACCCAGAGTTTTTTATCCGATAAAACGGATTCCGTAAGACGGAATCCTTTTAACGGCCAACTTTAGCATTTGTTTTTTTTCTAATAGGCGCTTTTATAATAAGGTATCGAATACCTTGTATACGTTTATCATAATTATAGAAACCTTTCGTTTAATTACGAATATTTATTTTCCGTCGTATACGAAAAACGTTATTAAATTTATCGTTAATCTTTTAAGTAACGCCTTATCTTATCATGGGTTAAGAATATTATTTATTAAGGCGATTTACGTGAACCGTTTTGTTATTACCTTTTTAACTTTTTGTCGAAATAAAAAAGTAAGGTTATAGGCCGCCAAAACCTTAACGATTCCTTATTCCTTTTCCTTACTTGAGATATTATCGATACCTCGGCGTTCCGTTAAGCGGCCGGGAAATATGTAAGTCGTAATATATTTTTAGAAACGTCCTTAATGTATTATTTAACCGATTTTGGGCTAGCTTTTAAAAGCTTAACCGTAACGCCGTTTATCCTAAAGTATTCGATATTCTTATAATATAAGCTTCGGTTTCTTTAAGAATTACCGTAATATCTTAAGATAATTAACCGTCTTATTCATTCATATTTTTTAAAAGATTATAATTTAGGTCACTATTTATTAAAAATCGATTTAAGATTCTCGTACCTAAAGCTTCAGTTTTATTAAGCGTATCTTTTATTATCTTATTTTTTACCAGTAATAATAAAATTTTTAATTTGGACCTAAATTTATATTAATTAATAGTTTTATATAATATATCGGCCATAAAGGCTATCCCGGTAATTTTGCGTTTATTATAACGTTTAACGTTTTCGCTTTATTACCGGCTTATTTATTATTTCTATCGTCAATTAAAAACCCGAATTAATAATTTTTATCCGGCAATTAAACTTTTCCGGTAGGGTTACCAAGCCCGTTTCCGGTAAAAAGGTTATGCTCGTTACGATTAAATCCGTAAACTTATATAAATTTAAATCAGTATTCGTAATCGGTATTTTTTTATTTTTTTATTTTTTTTACCTTTATCCGGAATAATTATTAAAAACGTAAAATAATCCGATTTAGAATTAAGGTCGTTGTATACGGAAGTTTTTATAAAAGCGATATTAAAAAAGATAAGATTTAGTACGTATCCTGTTTTATGCGTAAACTTACCGAATACGCCTATATAAATTATTCTGTTAGTAATAACTTATTTCTCATATTTTCTTTTTTTTAACGTTTAATTTAAAATATGAATTTTATATATTTTAATTATTTTTTATTAAATAGTTATCTAATAATATTAAATTAATAACGTAATTAACCGATACGTTTATACGGAGCTTTCGGTATGTATTAAATATATGGTATTTATTAACGTTTAATTACAACAAGTTTCGAAAATAAACCGGTCATTATTATAATACCGTTAAACAACGCCTTTTTAACGTAAGTTATAAGCCGGGACCGTTTTTTTTTAGTTCGTCCAGTTATTTATTAATACGTGAAAATTAAATTCGTGGTGAGTTTATATTTTCGTATTTCTCTTATTCAAGGTTTTTAAATTTGAATTATATTTATATTTTAAATTTAATATAACTTTAATAAGGTAATATATAATATTAAAATATTACGAATATTCTACCAGGTGACGTATAAGTTACGTAATTTCGGTAATTCGTTTTAGTCGTACGGTACTTCCGGCGCCGTTATTTCCGTTTATTTTTCGTTATTATACGAAAAAGGCTAGTAAGTTATTTATTACTTTAACTTTTATAATTAAGCGTAAGCGTAAATTACGTTAATTAATATTAGCTATCATAATATTTCGTACTTTAAAATAAGATAAGCGATCTTTTATGGCCATTTCGATTAATAGTTTAACGTTATTTTTGCTATCCGTTAATTTTAATGCCGTAATCGGCCTTAATCCGAAGCTGTACGTTTTTAAAGGTATATAAATAATCCTGAACCTTATAAAGGTTATTCCGTTATCGGTTCTTTTTTTTTTTTACCGTTAACTACTTAATTCGGTTACGGTTTATTAGGTTTTTTACCGTAAGATAAGGTAATTTTTTATTTTCCGTAATTTATTTTTATTTTAATGAAATATTTTCCTTTTTATATTTCTTGGTATCCGCCTTCCGGGCATTGTTTAATTCGTTTCTTTTGTTTGCCGTATTAATTATCCTTTAACGTATTTAAAGACGGCCGCGTAATTTTCGTATTTTACTTAAAAACAACTTTAGTAATATACGTATTTAAAAAGCCGATTATATTCGTTTTTAAAATATTGATTTAATTTATTTCCGTAATTGTTATACCGCGTAATTCGTTAATATTATCCTTTAATATAATAATCTTTATATCCCAAATTATATAATTTAACTACCGGTTTTTTGATTACTAATTTACATTACCTGTTAATATTAAAAATTTATAAAACTTAATTAAAGTTAAAAAATATATTATCCAAGTTCCGTAATCAATTATAAGGTTAAAGCCGTACCTCGACGGTTTGCAGCTTATAAACTGATATTTGGTTTATATGTAAATTTTATTAAAAATAACCTTTTACGTATTAATAATACGTTCCGGATTAATATATTGCGGAAAAATATACGGTACGTTCGGTATTACGTAGATATATTATTATTCCGGTATTTAAATATTATCGGAGTTTAGGATTCTATGTAGGCGTTACTTTACGTCCGGTTGAAAAAATATATCCTGAATTTATTTAATAATTAATTTAATAAATTAGCTTAACGTGGGACACCACCTCGTCGCGCGGTTTTTAGCACCTCCGAATAACAAACTCAAATTAATCAACCACAATACATCAAATTTATTAAAATCAATCGGATTCTTTATTGCTAAACGTCTTTACAACTTCCTGACAAGTGCGCGTATTATGTCCGGACTTGCCGTAGACGCTACATTTTCGTTCCTTTGTCTTAACCCTTTTACGACGACTACCTTCAGCCGCTATTAGCTGCACTCTTTCACCACCCTTTTCCTTTTCGGCCAAAAGAGCTTATCCTTTTTATATAATAGGTGTTTCTTTTTTTAAAAAACGTTTATTTTTAGTCTTATGGCGTTTATTAAGGGTGTGGTTAGTTTCGCGTAATTGGACGTTTTTTTCCTAAAGAAAAGCGGCTTTATATAAAAGTAATATATAACCTTTTGTTATAAGACTAACCGATTTAATTATTTTTGTTAGCGAGTTACCTTAATAATTTCTGATCCTTTTTTATAAGTAACGTCCTTATTTTATTGTTTTACGGATATTTTTAAGGGTTTTTGCAGGCAGGGAAATAAAGCCAGCAGAAGTAAACGGGAAGACGGTCGGTGTAAGCATAACTAGAAGAGTTTCTAAGTCGGATAAGACGTTATTAGGATCGAATGGAACAAGTCCAGCTTTTTAAAAGCCGGATTTAATGTTATCGGACGTCATGGCAACTTTAAACGCATCGTAAAAGCCGAAAAGGAAATCTTCTTTCGCGATATAGGTATAATAACGTTATATTAAATTTTCGATATAAAGAGAATAAGCCCCTATTAAAATAGAAAAACAGGATATATCAAAAGGTTAAAGCCGATAAAAGGAATGCGCGGGTATGCAAAACATAATAATATCGTTATTCGCGTAATACTTTTGGAATTCGATCGAATAGCAACTTTCGTAGCCGTTAAAAATAAAAAAACGTTTCGTTCTTTTCGTACGCGTCCGAATATGTTTGTCGAAATGTTAGATTTATTTTAAACCCAATTCGTTCGTTATCCAGTTATTATAACTAATACCAACCTTTTAATCGGCTGGTAATAGGTTATCGCGATACCAAAACCTAAAGTGGGTTTTCCCTGCCATAATAATATATGGCGGTATAGCCCAACTTTGCGAATTAACAGCCTATATAATTATAACCTATTCCCGATTACCTTATTACGTTTATTTAAGTTTTTTACGTTTTTTACGTTTTTTACGTTTTTTACGTTTTTTACGTTTTTTACGTTTTTTACGTTTTTTACGTTTTTTACGTTTTTTACGTTTTTTACGTTTTTTACGTTTTTTACGTTTTTTAACGTTTATAATTACCATGTTAGATATTATTAAAAGCCCTATTAAAAACCCCGTCTTATCGAAGTTATAAATATCCTTTTTTACGATACCGTATTTTGCGATTATAACCCGAATAAGTTCGAACTATTTGCGAAATACCTTTAGATCTTCGCATAATACCCTTTAATAATCGATCTTTCGATTTAAACGCGCTTAAAGCTTTTTTTGCCGTTTAACAAATCTTAACGTCCAGTTAACCCCGACGCGATCCGTAACGCGTTGGGTAAGTAGTAAATTCGCCATATTTTCAACATGTTGCAGCCGGACAGGAAATGCTCGCGTATTTAGGTCAAGGATTCTTTCGACAATGGATTTCTCTTCGGTCGGCGTTAATTTCCGTAAATTGGAGATAATATCGGTTCGGACGCGTTTGCCGTAAATTCGGTCTTTCAAGGTAAATTCGGGGACGTCATATATATAATGTAACTTTTTAAAGCTAAGTTTCGGGTCTTTCTTTTTAGCCTGAACGGCTAGGTTCATTCTTGCTTCCTTTGTAAGCCGTTCCATAATGTTATTGTTAAAAAATTGATAAGTAAAGTTAGGTAATTAAAACAGCGAAAAAACCGCGCGACGAGGTGGTGCGCGCGACGAGGTGGTGTCCTACGTTATATTTATAGCCGTAATATTTAAAATATCCGGTAATTATAACCCTTAAAACGTTATTTTTTATAAATTCGTTTATGTTCGCTTAAACGGATTTAGACTTTATTATCCTTTTTATTAAAAAAGTAAAATACGGTAAAATTAATTTTAATAATCAATTTAACGATTTTTTATACCGTTATTTAAGTTAAAATTATACCCCCATTTAATTATATTAACTTAAAAGGTTTATTTATTTTTTACTTTTGAATTAATTAATTATAAGTGTAATAGTTATATAAAAACGTAACGCGTTTTATTAAAGATCGGAAAAACCGCCGGGTTAAGGTAAACGACGAATACTTTAATAAAAAAAGCTTTTTGCCTTATAATCTATTTAATAATTAGTTTTATAACTTTTAGCGAATTAACTTAAACTTTTAATTAAATTTTTAATAATTTATTATTTTACTTAAACTTATTATTTTATTTCATCAAGTCGAAAAATAATAATTAAAATCGTAATATTACATTAAAATCAATTAACGGCCTTTAGGTTAATAAGGTTTATTACCTGAAAAGCGTAAATATTAACAGGTTTTTTCCTTTTATTCCGTTATAACTACATAAAATTTAAAAGGGTAAATAACTTAAGTTATTAAATATATTAAGCCGTATTATTAAAAACCTTAATAGGCTGTTATAATATGGTAAAGGCTTTTATCTTCGTTAATTGTTGGTAATTACCAGTGATCGCGAGATTTTAGCCTTGGTATTTTTGGCTTCGTTAATGGCGAAGTCGCCAAAAGCGCCAAAAGTTGAAAAAATTAAATATGATATACGCTTAAGCATTAACAGCTTTAAACGTACGGATGAAATATAGAAAGAAAGGTGTTTACTGTTTATATAAACCGTACGATTAGGTTTAATAGTTGGTTAAACCGACCAGCCGTCACATATACGGACTAACAGCGACGTTTATAATCTGTTCTCGATATTTTATACTATTTTGGGCAGACACGATAACTACGTTTCGGCGAGCAACCGCTACCGGTATGTCGTTAATTTCACTGACTGAGTAGAAATCTCTACCGGAAGTACACTTTGTCCGGAGTGAATAACTGAGACATGATACATGGAAGGAAACGCTTTTATAGCCGATTCCCAGACTCCCCTAACCATCAATGATGTCAGCATCAATAGGGTAACCTACTGGAAATATCCATGCCAGGAAAGTGGAGAAGCAAATTCCATATTTGCCAATAGGCGCGCCTTAAATACAGCCTAATTCGGGCTCTCTGGGCCGACCTACTCGGAATGAGCTGGACTCGTTCAAGTTTACCTATTTGGGGACCTGGGTGAGTTTCTCTGCTTACTCTGTCTGGCAAAAGACTTCAGCGAGAGAGACGGTGATTGGCTTTCAGTGTCTCCAGCCAGTCACGGCGACATCGCTTAGCCCATTTACGGAAAGGCTACCTACTCATTGGCGTATATAAATATTCCGTGGCTAGGCTACTTAAAAGCAGTCCGCGTGCTCCAGGACACGTAATTAACCTAATACAACAAACACAGATGATGTCCCCTATATCTGATAGATTGCTACCTAATACTACAGAAAGTTTAAAGACGGTGGCGGACGAGTAAAGAGGCGCTGGCCATCATCGTGTTTTCGAACAGCTACGCAACTGTCGTATACGTCGCGAATGGATGTACCATCACTTAAACAGCCTTCCACAGACAACTTGGGGGGGGAATTCTGGGGGGCATAGGACCATGGGCGCATAGCGGTATATGCTGGTCGCTTGCAATTACCAAGTCCCATATATCTACGGGACATGTGAGTAATACTCGCAGACTCCAAGCATGCGGAGTGGAAAGATTACCAAGTCCAAAGCAAATCTAAACGAGTGGTTGGAGTCTCCTACTGCGTCTTCTAGCATTATGGGCATTGCGGGGCTCCGTCATCTTAAGCGAGTCAGCGATGCGACACACGGTAGCAGTAGAAGTTTTTCGAATGGGAATTAGACGAGCCAGCTAACGATGGCTGGGTACAGACTAGAATGAGATCATGCCACCCAAGATGTCCTCGGTCATATTGGCGACCTTTGATCACCTTATGTAATATGGCTCCGGATGTTGCTTATGCCCATTTTTTCCGGCCTCGTTGCATTGACCACCTTTCGGCAATGATGTCTGAGAGTCTTTCTCAAGAGTTATCTTATGATATTAAGAGCTGATCGATTGAGGAAAGTCTCGCCGTATCCATTAGTTGCTCGACGCCGCCACAATGTGTTAGAGCAACCAGCCGACGTTGTTGTTACATACAGGCCCGTAGACTCTATAACGGCACCATATGGTCATTTTCTTGTTTGTAAACGTCAATAGGTGTTGCGAAGCCTAACCATTACTTCCATGTCCCAGTTCCTGGACCACAAAGCCTCCAGATAAAGACCGGTATATGCAGTAATAAACGACGTGTTTCCCACAATAAGGGCACCAATTGACGTGCGAGTGATGGACAGTTCTTCTGCTGACTGATGGTGCAGTCAGGCGTGCATGTCTGCCAAGCCGTACTTGAGACATTGCATGTCACCCGCCCTCTAGGGCTGAACCACCCCTGCAGCGCTAGAAGCAGTTCGGAAATTTTCATAATACGAGACTTATTCTGAAGAAACATGGGGATTATCTGGGCGATAGATTTGTGGGGCTTGTACCCCAGGTACTGCTGAATGCTCGTGCGGGTCTTGCTGATTCGGTCGTTTTCCCCAAATTTAGCTGAATGCACTGACAAAAGAAATCAATTGCCATACAGGTGCTAGAAGTTGTGGGTCCGCTGAATCATCAACGACTAATTGACTTGATCCATCAAGGGGAAAATCCGACCGTTCGTCCAGGTAAAAGGTACGTTGTACAATGTCCATGGTGGACGTTATTCAACAAGCCATTCTCAAAAATTTCCCGAACTGCTTCTTAGTATGAAACTAGTTCTCAGCCCGCAAAGCAGACAATCTATAGGGGTCGATCATAATCACGTATGTTCTTCCGTCCAGCTCTCGTCCTGAAACAGTAACTCAATCACCAGTAGCCTCCTGGCTCCAGCGGCTACTCGCATGCTTGCTTATGGTAAGCGATGGAAGAAATGGCCATCCGGAGGAAAATATTTATGTGAGCATATGACGGAGACGCCACATCACGACAATTGAATACATGATGGGAATGGACTACTATCTGTGGTCTTTGCTGCTTCGTGGTGCGGCTGAATCACCCACTACGATGGCGCATACCAGGGCCAGTTGACTCACCTAGTTCCAAGCCTAAGATCGACCAGTCCACCGCTAAATGGACTAAGAGCGCCATGTCCTACATTGGCGAGTTATTCATACGTTTTATTCCAGCTGCCCGACATTTGCTCACGAATTGATGTATCCTATTGGCCTTAACCCGGTAGATCGTTAAGATTGGGGTGTTTTAGTCTGTACCTAGTTTATTAAGATATTCCTCTTATCATATAGAACATATGAAAACGGATGTATAGCGCGAATAGCAATTACACGCCACTGTAGGACTTGGCGACTTCAGTCTAATAAGGGGGAGTGGTCGATCTTAGCCTCAGTGAGTAGCACTGGTCTCGACCATGGTCTCAGGGGAAAGCCGATTCTGTAAGCGAGACGCGCATTCCAAGTCATTCCCACATAAACAACTTATACACTCTTCACTTCAACTGGTCCGTCATTCCTCATCCCTATCCTTCATCGCTCATTTTCCATCTTCTGTAAGACAACCAACTACCTGCCATGGCCCAGCAACACAGCAACGGCCCGGTCGACAACCGCGATGTCGATGACTGGAAGAACCGCTTCAACGAGGTTCTAGCTAAGCCAGGCGACGTCGTCAAGTCGCGTTCGCCAGCAGACGCTCAGCCGTGGTATGCCTCTTTCTTCGGCTGCTTCAGCCCCGTGGATCTCTGCCTGGTAACATGGTGCCTCCCCTGCGTGACTTTCGGCAAGACGCACCACCGGCTTCGCGAGAACGGCAACCTCGATCGCTACGAACCCATCAACACTTCCGTAGGTTAATCCATGTCTCAAACAGCACGAGTCTGTCAGTCGTTAACATGTGGTAATGTTCAGTGCCTCCTGTTCTGCGGATCCGGCTGTTTCGGCCTCCACTGGATACCGATGTCTATGCAACGTGCGGATGTGCGCAAGAAGTATAACCTTGAAGGCAGCTGTCTCCTCGATATAGCCGCATCTTGCTGCTGCGGTTGCTGCTCGCTTGTCCAGCAGGACAAAGAGGCCGCGCACCACGAATCTCTCGTTGATGCGTCCGCGGATCCGCAGCCACAATACCAGACTTCGAGCGGCATGGAATACAAGCCTCAGGGGCAAAGCTAGACCTACAAGAACCGTCGCACAGGTTAAGAAGTATGAAATAGGGCAGCAAGGTGGCTGGATAACGCTCTTTAGACAATGTTTTCCTAGCTCTCTGTAATTTTAATGTACAATTAAGCAGATGTCGACCATCTTTCCTACCTAGATCTGGGTTAATGGATATCATAAGCCCACTACATAGGCTTCCTCTTTTGAGACTACAGAGAGGAAACCAGATCTGTCGATAAACATACGCAATGATCCTTCACACTTTATCTACTTTCTAGTGCTGGTCTAAGCCTTTACTGTCGGCCCTAGGCTCTGCCATACATTAAAAGTTGCACATGACGTCGATTATGGCAAGTGTGAAACTAGATCTAGCTTTTCACCGAACGAAAACTTAGAGCTCACACTCCCTTCGAAAGGTCTCTCTGACCAGGTGGTCGCCGCACCGGAATTAAGTACCCAGAGGGGTAAATGAAGGTTAGGAGTGTTTTGTGATGGGATGTAGTCTAAATCCTGCGAGATGATTCGCCCTTTCGGGTCATCCTCCGCAGGGAACCACCAATATTTGCAGGCTCAATTACCTTGGACCCTGCAGAGCGACTTTCGATTCTAGGTAGTCGAAAGTTGACGTCGAAGTAGTGCTTTCCTGAGGTGGAGCCGCATCCTGGTTGCCGGGTGTGTGGGCCCAACTTAAACAGCTATATCGGGTGAGTAAAATCTAACAAGCTTTATTGTGGGGATTAGTCCGCTACTCATTCTATGTGTCACACTTACTAGGGAGCAGCTGCACAGCTCTTCAGAGGATCTGCTGATATTGTCTGATCTCTAGGAAGCTAGAAACGGTGATCCCACTAGTTGTGGGTGATCCACTGATATAGGGCTCCGGAACGGGACAACGTTGTTCCGAATGATCCCTGTGGCTCTGGTGGGCTCTATAGGGGGGTGCTTTTCTGCGACACTATGGATTTTAAATGCAGCTAGCAACTCGATAAGGCGGTACCACCTCGTACACATGCGAGTAAGCGAAGTGAGGGCGAGGCTATGCAAGGTAACTCCCTCCAAATTTGTCCTGTTAAAGTCACTTTCTGATGATGTCTTCGCAACGTCGGGAGAGGAAAAGAGAAGTCGTATACCGGCCGGTTCGATACTCAGAAAATAACCCAAACTGGGCGCGTCCGGTTGCATAGACGAGCAGACTGCCATGAGCGAGTCGGGAGCTTCATCTCTCACGGTAACATGATCTAAGGGACACATTAACTCCAATGCGTCAAAATTCAAGAAGTGCATTTAACCTGATTAGACCGGGTTTATCGTTATATGTCCAAAGCAAAGCCCTCTCCATTCGCATGAATGGGATGGCGCTTGCGAAGCTCATGGCCGATATATGTACACGTAAAGTTACACTGTTCAACTGTCATATCAAAGTCTCACCCTTTCTGAGAATGTCCAGTGCCCAAAAACACTGATCTGAGTCTGCTCTAGTGCATGCGGCTCCTGCTGTGGCTGGCGCGGCCGCTGCGGCGTTTCTTACCGGCACGGGCCTTGGCAAAAGTGGGCGATGACGGGTTAGTGGAGCCCGGGGTCGCCGACTCAGTAGCAGTGGTCTCGGTGGCGTCAGGCTCGGTTGCGGTTGGCTCGGCGCTAGAAACCGAGGAGGCAGTAGCGGTGGAAGTTGGGGGGGCGACACTTGGGTCGGAGGATGTGGTTACAGGAGCATGGCCGATAGGCGGGTCTTGTCGCTGCCGGATCCCGAGCCGAATTTAGGCATCGGTAGGCCCGGTATCACATACTTGGTGCCCGCCTCATCGTTGTAGATGTTGTAGTTAATCCCAGCAGAGGTGCGCATGAAGAGCTCGGCGCCAGATTCAGGAGAATCGCGTCCAGAGCGTATAATTTTCAGATTGATACCTGCAACCTCCACTCACCATCCCGCCCCTATTGAGACCCGCCGAGAAGTTGGGTTTCATAAGATATGTTACTGGAGCTCTACACCCCTAGATAACCTCCATATAGGGAACTTGTGCGAGTAGAGAAAGAAAAATAAAGGTAAGAATCAGCTCTTGAAGCTGCCTACATTGTGCGTAAGTCTATATCTTGCCTACCGTTTCAGCTTCTTAAATGAAATCAGTTCATAAAGTAATACATAGTTTCTGGGATTAGTGTAAATCAGAATCAGCATAACAATTCAACTGGGGGGGGGTTCATTTTTTTTTTCTACAAAATCTTCAATTAACTTGCGCCATCCATTCTCAAAGGGGCCAGCTTTCCCCCTGAAGGAGATGACGTCTAAAGACGTTCCAACACGTCACCAAGACGTACGGCTGGCGACGGTCGGATGAAAATATGAGAGGAGAACTGGCGAGACAGGTCTTCTTATTGTCATTAATTAATTCAGTTGGTACCTGCTTTCAATATAACAGTATTTTAAGATATTTCTATTTACTTACGAAGAACAACTAGAAGAGAGGAAAGGGGACGTGATAAATCAGCAGACATGCCTGTGCCGCATATTAGACATTGCGTACGCCCGCTCGATTAGCTTGTCGATCGGTTGACTTTCCGGGAGTAGGAGTCCGATGGGGCAACAGGGGTGGGCTGGCGAGAGGGGTACGGAAGACGCATGGAGACATTATTATCCGCACCAGTCGGCCGGCAGAAGACTCCTCATTGGACCCTTCACAGGCTTCGAATATGGGGTATAAAGAGCTAAAGTCCTATAGGTCCGATTGCGTCAAAATATCCAACGCGGTGGCATTGTATTGTTCTCTCGACTCTTCACGTTCTATCTAGCACAAGCACTTAGATAGTTGAGAAAGTCTTCAACATTAAAGCGCCCACTGTTCGACTGACGAAAAATTAGGATAGGAGGTTTGTTTAGGCCCACTGCTTATACCTAGTCATGTAACTATTAACACCATGGTACCGACGGAAGACCTTCCATGGCCCGGCTTAATGATATTCCGTTCGGCCCGCGCCGGCTCCTCCAGGCCTTCGCCCTGGGAACCGCCGCAGTAGTCGTCAGTGGCGCCATCACGATGGACGTCTTAGCGGATGTGCCTGCGGACCCAGGTCCGGGGGGTACCGCGCCGGTGCGGCCGTTCCGCCTTGACCAGGTGCGGCTTGGCGACGGCTTGCTGCAGGAGAAGCGCGACCGGATTAAGTGGTTTTTACGGGAGTATGACGAGCGGCGCTTTGTGGTCCTTTTTAACAATCAGGCCGGTCGGCCCAACCCGGAGGGCGTTTCTGCGCCCGGCGGATGGGAGGACGGCGGGCTGCTCAGCGGGCACTGGGCAGGTCACTTCATGACGGCCCTTTCCCAAGCGTACGCCGACCAGGGCGAGGAGGTTTTCAAAACCAAGCTCGACTGGATGGTCACCGAACTGGCCGCCTGCCAGGATGCGATTACCGCTCGGATGGATGGCGATGGCCCCAGCGAAGAACAGCCGGAAGACGCGCAGATCGGCCGCGTGCCCGGGAAGTTCGGTAGTGCACTGCGGCTCAACGGCATCAACCAGGCCCGGTACGTGAGCCTCCCCCAGGAGACAATCAGTCAGCTGCGCGACTTCACAATCGCCACCTGGGTAAACTTGACCTCCACCCAGACCTGGAGCCGCTTATTCGACTTCGGTCATGACACCACGACCAACATGTTCCTCACTCCACGCGCCGGTGCTCCTGGCAACGCGCCGCGGTTCGCTATCACCACCGGCGGTTCCGGGCAGGAACAACAGATCAACGGCAATGTAGCGCTACCCACAGGCCAGTGGGTGCATATCGCGGTTACTCTCGCCGACGGTACCGGTACGCTGTACGTTGGCGGCAAGGTGTCCGGTACGAACACGGGTATGACGCTGAACCCGACCAACCTCGACAATCCGGGTAACCGGTGGATTGGCCGCTCTCAGTATGGCAATATATTTCTGAACGCCACCATCGACGAGTTCCAAATCTTCAGCCGGGCGCTGAGTACGGCCGAGGTCCAGTCGATGCAAACCTCGGCGGCCGGCTCAACCGACGGCGGAGACATCGCCTGGTACCGGTTCAACGACGAAGGCGGCACCGCTGTGGAAGATGCTTCGCCAAACGGCCGGGATGCCGGAATTGTAGGCGAGAGGGGCTCTGGTGCCGCCTACTGGGTCCCCACGCACCCCGGCTACCTGGGTGCGCTACCAGAGGACACGGTACTGCGGCTCGGCCCGCCGCGCTGGGCAGTTTATGGAGGCAACGCCAACACCAACACTTGGGCGCCCTGGTATACGCAGCACAAGATCATGCGGGGGCTACTAGATGCGTATTACAACACTAATAACTCACGGGCCTTTGAAGTTGTGGTGAGGATGGCCGAGTGGGCACACCTCGCACTGACCGTCGGCGACAAGAACCACCCTAACTATACCGGAAATCTGACCAGGGACGACCTCAACTACATGTGGGACCTCTACATCGCTGGCGAGTTCGGCGGGGCTAACGAGGTGTTCCCGGAAATCTATGAGCTGACCGGCGACGCCCGGCACTTGGAAACGGCCAGGGCCTTCGACAACCGTGAGTCCCTGTTCGGCGCGGCCGTGGAGGACCGGGACATCCTAGTTGTAACGCCGGAGAAGAAACCGGGCCGGCGCCGCCCGGAACGGCTACACGCCAACACACACGTCCCTCAATTTATCGGTTACCTGAGGGTCTACGAGCATAGTGGGGAGCAGGGGTACTTTACCGCGGCGAAAAATTTCTACGGCTGGGTGGTGCCGCACCGGGAGTTCGCCAGTGGCGGCACCGGCGGCAACTATCCAGGCTCCAACAATAACGTCGAGCTGTTTCAGAACCGGGGCAACATCGCCAACGCGATCGCCCAGGGCGGCGCGGAGACATGTACAGCGTACAACATGCTCAAGCTAGCCCGGAATCTGTTCTTGCACGAGCATAATGCGACGTACATGGACAACTACGAGCGCGGCCTGTTCAACATGATCACGGGGTCGCGTGAGGATAGGGCCAGTGCGAACGACCCACTACTCACCTACTTCCAGCCGCTGACCCCAGGCTCAAACCGCGACTATGGCAACACCGGCACCTGCTGCGGCGGCACCGGGATGGAGAGCCATACCAAGTACCAGGAGACGGTTTACTTACGCTCGGCGGACGGGTCCGCACTTTGGGTCAACCTGTACGTCCCATCTACGCTGACTTGGACGGAGAGGGACTTCACAGTTAAGCAGGAGACGGCCTTCCCACGTGGGGACACAGCCAAGTTCACCGTCACCGGACAGGGCCCGCTGGACATCAAATTACGGGTGCCCGCCTGGGTTCGGAAGGGCTTCCAGGTCACTGTCAACGGGAAGGCTCAGTCCGGCGAGGAGGTGCAGCCCAGCACCTACCTGACCTTGAGCCGGGACTGGCAGACGGGTGACGTGATCGAAGTGCGAATGCCGTTCAACATCCGGATCGAGCGCGCGCTGGACCGCCCTGACACCCAGGCAATCATGTGGGGGCCGGTGCTGCTGCAGATCCTCGGCAACCCGAGCGGTGGCAGCGGTAGCTACTGGGAGCTGTCGCTTTACCGGTACCTAAAGCGGGACGGCGACTACTTGCGGGCGGCGATCAGGCAGGCAGGAACCACGCCGGCGGGCGACCCGGTCTTTACCGGTACATACGGTAACTTGACAATGCGGCCGTACTACATAAGTGACACTCAGGCGGTCTCGTCGTACTTCCGGCGCGTCGAGCCGGCAGTGGTGTTTGGTACAATCGACACGGGCGTGCCGAATCGCAAGCGCAACGACGGCTTGCCCAGCTACGATGTGCCGGTCGCGGGGATCCCGTCCCCGGGCACTGATGGGCCGACGTTCCTCGACCTGGTTTGGGATCAGGCGCCGTTCGCTACGCACGCTATGTTCGTTGAGGTCGTTACCTCCACTGCAGAAGCCTTCGTCGCCGCTGGGGTGTATACCACCGAGGAGCGGGATATGATCGTCGCGAAAGCCGGTGAGGCGGAGCAGGAACTGGCTCCGGGGTATACACCGCGGTGGAAGAGGATGTGATTGTGATCGTCCTCGTTTATACTCTGTTGTTAGGCCCGTTTTAGAATATGCCCGTAAGTCTTTTCATAAGCTGGAAGTCAACAGTATACGCTTTCCAGGGCCAGAGTTCCTCCAGTATGCGTGCTGCGGCCTAGTACTAGTTGCGGATCTAGGATCTCACTAAAGGAACACCCGGTAAATCTGATGAGGATAATAGTGGAGACTTTCCATGTCGATCTTGAAGAGCCCGGCATAAGCTTCTCCGCAGCCCGATGCTTTTGCCAAGAGTTGTACTAAACGTACCTTATTTTTCCCTAAGCTTGGCATACCTTAGTCTTTTATACAGCTGTTATCGGCCCGTCAAATCCATAACGGCCCGATATAGACGACTAGAAATCAAGCAATCGCAACGCACCCAACACCTTTCTAACAATATAACGTTCTTTAATAACAACGGCGGTGCAAAACCGAAAATCTAACTTCGCACTTGAAATGCCTATTAATATATGATGATTTATGTCAGCTAGCTGGGGGGTGCGTAGCGCACCCCATATACGGAAAGGTCACCTACTGATCGGCCCATATGTGTTCCGGAGCTAAGCTACTTAAAGTTGTATGAGTGCAACAGCACCTGCAATTGACCTAATATAACAACACAACTGATATCCCTTATATCTAATAATTAAAAGTCTTATTTGCTTAATTCTAGAAAATCATCAATTAATCAGCTGTTACTAAAACGATATAGGCTGTATATTAATAGCAATTATTTATATATAACGTACCACACCAGCTCCCCGCTCACACCAGCTCGCCGCTCGTTTTTTAACACTTTACGACAACAAACTTAAATAAGTTAACTATAACACATCAAATCAATTAAAATCAATCGGATTCTTTATCGTTAAACGTCTTTATAACTTTTTAATAAGTGCGCGTATTATGTCCAGGCTTGCCGCAGACGCGACATCGCCGTTCCCTTATCTTAACCCTTTTACGACGACTACCTTTAACCGTTATTAGCTACATTTTTTTACCACCCCCTTCCTTTTCGGCCAAAAGAGTTTATCCTTTTTATATAATAAATGTCCCTCCTTTTTAAAAACGTTTGTTTTTGGTCCTCCGACGTTTGCTTAAAATATAATTCGTTTCGCGTAATTAGGCGGTTTTTTTTCGAAAAAGAGTAACTTCGTACAAAAGTAATAAGTTACTTTTCGTTAAAAAATTAATCGATTTTATTATTTTTGTCGGCGAGCTACCCTAATAATTTTTAATCTTCCTTTATAAATAACGTCCTTATTTAATTGCTTTATGGATATTTTTAAGGGTTTTCGTAAAAAAGGAAAGATTAGAACCGGCGGAGGTAAGCGGTAAGACCGTCGGTATAGGTATAACCGGAAAAACTTCCAATTCGGAAAGGACGTTATTAAGATCGAATAAAACAAATCTAGCTTTTGCAAATCCGGATTTAATATTATCGGACGTTATGGTAACTTTAAACGCGTCGTAAAAACCGGCGAAAAAATCTTTTTTCGCGATATAGGTATAGTAACGTCGTATTAAATCTTTAATATAAAGCAAATAAACGCGTTTTAAAACGGAGAAACAGGAAACGTTAAAAGGTTAAAGCCGATAAGAGGAATACGCGGGCATATAAAGCGTAATAATGCCGTTATTCGCGTAGTATTTTTCGAATTCGATCGAATAATAGCTTTTATGGCCGTCAAAAATAAAAAAACGTTTAATTCCTTTTGTACGCGTTTGTATATACTTATTAAAATATTAAATTTATTTTAAATTTAATTCGTTTATTATTTAATTATTAAAATTAATACCGATTTTTTAATCGGTTAATAATAGGTTATTACGATATTAAGAATTAAGGTAAGTTTTTTCCGCCAAAATAATAAATAACGGTATAACCTAATTTTACGAATTAATAACTTATATAATTATAACTTATTCCCGATTACTTTATTACGCTTATTTAGGTTTTTTACGTTTTTTAACATTTGTAATTATTATACCCGATATCATAAAAAGCCTTATTAAAAAGCCCGTTTTGTCGAAATTATAAATATCCTCTTTTGCGATACCGTATTTTGCGATTATAGCCCGAATAAGTTCGAACCATTTACGAAATACCTTTAGATTTTTGCATAATATTCTTTAATAATCGATTTTCCGATTTAAACGCGTTTAGAACTTTTTTTGCCGTTTAACAAATCTCGACGCCCAATTAACCTTAACGCGTTTTATAACGCGTTAAGCGAATAATAAATTCGCTATATTTTTAACATGCTAAAACCGGACAGAAAACGTTTACGCATTTAAATTAAGGATACGGTCGATAATCGCTTTTTTTTCGGTTGGCGTTAATTTTCGTAAATTAAAGATAATATCGGTTCGGGAAGCTATACCGTTATATCGGTTTCTTAAGGTAGATTCGGAAACGTTATATATCGCATAAAAACGTTTATAATTAAGTTTTGGGTTCCGATTTTTAACTTGAACGGCTAAGTTCATTCTCGCTTCTTTTGTAAGCCGTTCCATATTGTTGGTGTTAAAAAATGAATGATTAAAGCTATATAGTTGAAATGGTAAAAAAACGAGCGGCGAGCTGGTGTGAGCGGGAAGCTGGTGTGGTACGTTACCTTAATTATAATAATAATTATTTCATCGTCGTCGAACATCCTATATACGGGCCCAAAAAACTGGGATTATTTTAAGGATAAGTTTAAGATTAAGGCGAAAGGATACGATTTATAAGAATATATCGACCCTAATTAAGATTATCCGTAATCCGTTAAACTTAAAGAGCCCGACGTCGCAAATTATCCGAAAAAACGAAATCGAGTTTAAATGCATAACGCGACCTTAACTATTATATCGATTATATATAAAAAAAACCGATCCGATAAGGATTTTAACTTTTATATATAAGATAACGACTAAAGGGCGATAATTATATAATTAAAAATGGTTTATTTATATTTATAAAAACCGGAAATATAAAATTTTCCGAAAGAATTATAACGATTTTATAAAATAGGTTTTAAATATAATATCTTTATCGATTAAATAAACCTACTTAAATGTAAACGATAATTTAAGAAAGTAATATGTAAAATTAAAAAAAATCCGGAAAGGTATACGATAATTAGTTATTTATAAATATTAAACGTAAATACGAAAAATAATTAAAGCAGGTTACAAAATTAACTAAAAGATTTAACGAATAAATAACAAAATGGCAGAAGATTATGATTTAAGGATAATATTACGGCATTTCCGAAATATTAATGCCAGTAATCTAAGCGAATTAGTTATATATAATAATAATACTTATTATACCTAACTGGTTAAATTTATTTATAATTATGAAAAAAGATAATATTAATTAAAAAACGATTAATTATTAAAAGGTAATTGTTAACTTTTTAAATTATTAAGTTATAATTAATTTATTATTTATATTAAGAAATATTAAGGTAACGTTTTTAACCTTTTGCGGGATCTTTACGGATTAATTTAATTAAAATTATTTTAATTAAAAAAATTAAGTTATCTAATTTTTAGCCGTAAGGTAAGGCTTTTGGATAAGGACTAAAATAAGGTAGTCGGAAAGGTTTTTATGCGGACCGAAATATTAAACGAAAACGTTACGAATTAAACGATTAAGATATTCGTTGCAAAGTTTATTTAAGCCTTAATTATAGGTTACCTTAATGCTTTTATGTATTTTTTAATAAGGTTTTAATAAAGTTTAAGTCCGGAAAAATAATATTAAGGTTAATCCGAAATCGTATTATTTTTAATTAGTTTTTAAAGGAAAAGGTTAACCGTTTGTTAAAAATTATAAAGAAGTTAATTATAAAAACGGATTAATTTTTAAAAAAAGTAAAACAAGTTTTACCGTATTTTTTAATTATTAATTAACGTAACATTATAAACGTTTCGTTTTACCTTTTAAAGAGTTTATGTATTTTGGATTTAAGGTTTACGATATATATTTTTAATCTTATTAATAAGGTTTTGAATTATAGATTAACTATATAAGGTAACGGAATGTATGTAAGTAATAATTTCGTTTTAATTAAAGGGTACGGAAAGGTTAATATGTTATTATAAAGTTTTAATAATACGAAACCGTTGCGGTTATATAACGTAGCTTATTACGAAAAATTCGTATATAATTTAATATTATTCCGATAATTTCGAAAAAAAGGTTATTAATAAGATAATTAAGGGATTAATAATTATATTCGTAATAAGTACGATTAAATTATTATTACGTTAATAAATAAGTTTAATTAATTCGTTATTAAAAATATTAACGTAATAATATTTTATATAACTTTTGTTATTTATAAACGAAATATTAATTTATGATTAAAAAGATTATTACGTATAAGTAACGGTATTATATAATATTTGCAATTAGGCCATTTAAGTTCCGAAATAATTACTTAGTTATATTTTCATATTAAGGAAGTTCGATTAAAAGGTTTTATAATAATCGAATGTTAAATATGCGGTAAGGTGAAGGTAAAAAGATAAATACGTTATAAGCCTTAAAAAAAGCATCCCGATTAGGATAAAAAATTGTTATTAACTTTATTAATTTCGAAAAAGATTTTAAAAAATATAAATACGTTATGTTTATTACCGATAAATATTTAGGTTTTATTTAGGAAATTTACTTAAAAAACCGGGAATAAAATATATTAATTATAACGTTTCGATATTTTTTAAAAGTTTTAAAAAATTAAAATAAGATTTTTTTATAAGTAATCGAATGCGATAATAAAATTTTAAAGAATTACTAATTTCGGGATATGGTTTAATTATTTTTTTTAATATTAGATTTAAGTTTTTAATATTATATATTAAGGTTTAAAATGAAGGTATAAAGCGTTTAAGGAATATAATTAAGGAAAAAGTAATTACGATACGAAATGGCGTTAAGTTATTTACGTTTTTAATCGTATATATTTTTAAAGCGGTAATATATTTATATAACCGTATTTTTAAGTACGCCTTTTTTTTTAGCAAACTTTATATAAAGTTTATTATATTTATTTAGCGTATAAAGATAACGTTATAACGATTATTGCTATAAAGAAAGAATAAAGATTTTAAAAGTTGAATTTTAAGATATAAATAAACTTTTTCATTAATTACTGATTAATAAATATTTACGAAATTTAAAATTTATTAACAAATAAGGTTATTACCATCCGAAACGTTTAACTTAATGAAAAGGTTATTTTTTCCGGTAATATTAAGGATTTTAAGGATAATTTGTTTTACGTTATTAAAAACGAATTATAAAACTTATTCCGATAAGTTATTATATTTAATTAGGTTAATAGCTGCCTAATATATATATAAAAGAAAGATAAAAACTTAAGCGGAATAATTTAGTTACCGGTTGGCTAAAAAAGCTGGTTTTAAAATGGTATTAACGTAATTAACGTACGAAATAAGGAAGAATAACGTCCCATACGTATGAGCGAGGGACACGTATGAGCGAGGCACTTTTTGGCGTTCCGTAATAACAAATTTAAATAACACAACCATAACATATTAAATTAATTCAAATTAATCGGATTTTTCGTTGCTAGACGTATTTATAATTTTTTCATAAGTGCGCGCATTATGTCCGGGCTTGCCGTAGACGTTATATTTCCGTTTCTTCGTTTTAACCCTTTTACGACGATTACCTTTAGCCGCTGTTGGTTGTAATTTTTTACTACCCCTTTCTTTTTCGGTTAAAAGAGCTTATCCTTTTTGTATAGTAAGTATTCCTTCTTCTTAAAAACGTTTGTTTTTGGTTTTCCGACGTTTGCTAAGAAAATAGTTAATTTCGCGTAATTTGGTTATTTTTTTTTTAAGAAAAACGTTTTCGTACAAAAGTATCAAGTTACTTTTTATCAAAAGATTAACCGATTTAATTAATTTTGTCGGCGAGCTTCCCTAGTAATTCCTGATCTTTTTTTGTAAATAACGCCCTTATCTTTTTATTTTTTGGATATTTCGAAGGGTTTTCGCGGGAAGGGAACGTATGGAACCGAAAAAAGTAAGCGGGGAAACGGTCGGCGTAAGTATAACTGGAGGAATTTTTAATTCGGAAAGGACGTTATTAGGATTGAATGGAATAAGCCTAGCTTTTGTAAATCCAGCTTTAATATTATCGGACGTTATGGTAGCTTTAAACGCGTTATAGAAACCGGCGAGAAAATTTTCTTTCGCAATATAAGTATGGTAACGTCGTATTAAACTTTCGATATAAAGCGAATAAACGTACTTTAAAACGGAAAAGTAAGATACGTTAAAAGGTTAAAGCCGATAGGAAAAATGGAAAGGTATATAAAGCGTAATAATGTCGTTATTCGCGTAATATTTTTCGAATTCCATTAAATGGTGGCTTTCGTAGCCGTTAAGGATAAAAAAGCGTTTCGTTTTTTTCGTACGCGTTCGAATATGTTTATCGAAATGCTGGATTTATTTTAAACCTAATTCGTTCGTTATTTAGCCATTATAATTAATTTTAACTTTTTAATTAGGTAGTAATAAGTTATCGCGATACCAAAAACCAAAATGGGTTTTTTCCGCCAAAATAATAAATGGCGGTATAGCTTAACCTTGCGAATTAATAACTTGTATAATTATAACTTATTCCCGATTACCTTATTACGCCTGTTTAGGTTTTTTACGTTTTTCGGCATTTATAATTACTATACCGTATGTTATTAAAAGTTTTATTAAAAAGCCCGTTTTGTCGAAGTTGTAAATATCCTTTTTTATAATACCGTATTTTACGATTATAACCCGAATAAGCTTAAACTATTTGCGAAATATTTCTGGATTTTCGCATAATATTATTTAATAATCGATTTTCCGATTTAAACGCGTTTTAAGTTTTTTTTGCCGTCGAACAAAGCTCGACGCCCAATTAACTTTAACGCGTTCCGCGACGCGTTAAGCTAGCAGTATATTGGCCATATTTTTAACGTATTAAAGCCGGATAAGAAACGCTTACGTATTTAAGTCGAAAATTCGGTCGATAATCGATTTTTGTTCGGTCGGCGTTAATTTCTGTAAAGGAGGGATAATATCGGCTCGGGCGCGTCTATCGTTAAAACGGTATAACAAGGTAAAATATGGAACTTCATAAATAAAACTAAGTTTTCTATAACTAAGTTTTGGGTCTCTTTTTTTAGCCTAAAAGGCTAGGTTCATTTTCGCTTCTTTTGTAAGGCGTTCTATAATATTGGTATTAAGAAATGGACGATTAAAGATAGGTAGTTGGAATGGCTGAAAAAGTGCCTCGCTTATACGTGTCCCTCGCTTATACGTGTAAGACGTTAAGTTTATTTATAAAGGATTAATTATTTTTATACGACCGTTATATTTAAATTATTTCCGTCTTTTAAATTATTATTATTTTTAATATTTACTTTAATAATTATTACGATTATTATGCTAACAGAAAAAATAAAGGTAATTTTAAGTTTTTATTACGTTATTTAACTTAAAGTAACGGTAAAAAACGAAAGTATTTTACGGGTTAAAAACGTAAATTTTCCATACGTTTTATATTAAAAGGATAATTACCAGTATAATTATAAAATATAAAAACCCGCGTTTAACGTAAAACGTTTAATTTATTTTGTTAATACGATTAATAATCGGCCGGTAAGTTGCGGAAATTTAAAAAAATTTAAAATTTAAAATATATATTATTTTAATCGGAAAGCCTCTAATATATTAAAAATAAAAGCGTTATATAGGTCGTAAGGCCGGGTATATAGGCGAAATTTACCGTTATTACCGCAAGGCTATAAAAAGTTAAGTATATACCCGTTAAGGAAGATATTTCGTAACGCTAAATTAACTTATTTATAAAATTATAAAAACATAAAGTTTTAAAAAATTATTAATTAATCTTTAATTAAAAGAAAATAAATTTTAAAGTATATATAAATATATATTTATAAGTTCGATAAATATGGTTAATTTTAAAAATATAAGATTTATTTCGTTATATAAAATAATTAATAACTTAAAAACGTTTATAAAAATATATATATATTTATATTACTTAAAAGGTTATTTTAAATTTTAATCGTTATTACGATTAAGTTTAACTTAAAGTTTAAGTAATATAACGTTATAAACGTTTTCGTTAACGTAAATTTATTTTACGAAATATATATAAAAACGCCTTTAAAATATTTATAACGTAAGAAAATATTTTTAATTAAGAAAGTATTATATAAATTAAAGGAATTCTTTTTTAATAAAAAGATTTTATTAATATATTTAAGGATTTAGGATTTAACCTTATTTTTTATAAATTATATTATTATTTTCGTTAAAGGGTAATTTTATTTTTTTACGTTAACGATATAATCGTTATGTATAATAAAAAATATTAAAACCTTATTAATTAATTAATTTAATAAATATAAAAACGATATATTTTTATAAATAATAAAAATTTATAATAATTTTTTAAAATCGAAATAATTAAAAATAAATTGAATAAAAAAATTTAATTATTTTAATTTAATTTTATAAATAAATTAATTAACTTAATTTTTAAAAAAAACTTTAAATAGTTTTTTAAAAACGTTAATAATAAACGTTAAATTATTATTAAATGTTAATTTAATTTATTTAAGTTTAATTAATAAATATTAAGAAGAAATCGGTTTTATTTTATATATTATAATTAATACGTAACTTAATATATTCTTTATAATTTCCCGATTTATACGATTTAATTAAAACTTTAATAACGTATATTATAACGTTATTAATAAAGTTATATTATATTTAATCGGTATTAAAATATTAACGTTATAATTCGGTAACAAAACTTTAATAAATATTTAAAATAATACCTTTTTCGCAAATAATTTAATTAACTAAAAAAGTTTTTAAATTTACGTTATAAAATTATTTAAAAAAATAATAAAATAATAAACGAATAAATAAAATATAATAATTATTTTTATAACCGCAACGGAATTATTATTTTTTATGTAAATTATAAAAAAAAAATTATTTTTAATTAATTAAAAAATTAAAAGTTAATTTAAATATAAAACCGTTAAATATATAATATAATAATTGATAAACGATACGGTTAATTAACGCTAACGTCGCCTTTTTATAAATAAAATTACGGTACGTAAATATATATAATTATTAATTACGAAAGGTAACAAAAAGGGATTTAATTAAAGTGGATTATACGCTTATAGGTAATATGCTGGCGAATGAATTAATTAAAGCCTTATTATAAAAAGCTTTTAAGCATTTTAAAAAGCAATTAAAATTAATAAATATTATAAAAGCCCTAAATTAACGAAAGAAAGCTTTAAAAGTTATTTTAAACGAAGAATTAGCTAATTAAAAGGATTCAATCGCCGGAGGAAAGGTGGAATGAACAACTATAACTTTAGGAAGTAATGAAGTGCGGTAATCAACGCCGTGAATGCTTTAAGGCGTTAAGGGGGTATGTCAGCTAGCTGGGGGGTACGTAGCGCACCCCATATACGGAAAGGTCACCTACTGATCGGCCCATATGTGTTCCGGAGCTAAGCTACTTAAAGTTGTATGAGTGCAACAGCACCTGCAACTGACCTAATACAACAACACAACTGATGTCCCCTATATCTGACAATTTATATATCAATCAATTGCCCTAAATGACACGAAACTGAATATCCTGCTCTCATCATAAGGAAGTGTGCCGTTGTTAAAATATTCGTGTATGTTTTGTTGTATGTACCTTAGT
This sequence comes from Monosporascus ibericus, assembly GCA_004154915.1. Classification (NCBI taxonomy): domain Eukaryota; kingdom Fungi; phylum Ascomycota; class Sordariomycetes; order Xylariales; genus Monosporascus; species Monosporascus ibericus. The sequence continues at coordinate 6,326 of QJNU01000462.1, read as the reverse complement.
TTTTTAAGATGTGCCAGTTGCGAATGTTAACCCTTTTTGTTTCGTAGTGTCATACACAAGCGTGTATTCAGTATTGGGGTTAGAACGTGGTGTTGTTGTATTGTGTGTTATCTTGACCATCACCTGATCAATCAATGTCTAGATGTCCTGGTATGTCCATACAAATGGTGTGGCTGGTAAGGTCTTCATTTATGATCCCATGTAATCTCCGATGCTTTCGCCATACGCCACATTCCTGACAACTATTAGTTATCTAACATACCCTTTTAGGGTTTGCTTTTTTTAATAGCAAACCTTAAATATAAAATATTAATTAATCAAAATAATCCTTAAATCCTTATAAATCCTTATAAATCCTTATTAAATAATTCCTGAACTTTACGTTTTTATATTTTAGCTTTAATATCCGTTAATTTTAATTATTAAATAAATTACTTAAATAAAGCAATAAAAAAGGCTTTTATTAACTTATTTATAATTATGTCGTTCGTACAAATATATATTATTTTAATCCTTTTTTAAATTACTTTTTGTTATAATTAATAATTGTAAATATTTATATGCTTTAATTTCGTTTGTAACAAAATATTATCTACGTAAATAAGTTTAATTATTTACTTATTATTATATTGGATAATAATAGTTAAAATATCGAATTAAACTCCGAACTTTTTAATTAACCGAAATACGTATATAACCTTTTTTGCGGTTTAAATAAATACTAATAATTCTGTTTTTGTTATAAAAGTAATTACTATATTTTACTTGTTAACGTATTATCCGATAATACCGCCGAATAAACGCATTACGTAAATTTGGGAACTTTTTCGATCGATTAAATTATCGGCAAAAAAAACGTTACTAATTACCTTAAAGGTATTTATTCTGCCGTATTTTAAGGTATGGTATTTCGTATCGAAAAGGTATTAAATAAGTTAATTTGCTTTAATATAATATTCGGGGTTTGGATTTATGTTAAATCTCGTTAACTTAAAGGTTATAAAGGTAATATCCGGACGAATAATAATTACTGCGTATAATATAAAGCCGATTTTTTTTGGATATACTTTAATAAAATAATTAAAGGCTATTCTTTAATTAAAAAGTAACTTTTTATTTTTTATGGGAATATCGGTTCGACCAAAGTTTATTTCCCTTTGGATTAATCTGGCCAGCTTATTAATATATAACGACTATAAAAATTATATCCGACGTTTCGATCGATTTCGGATTACTTTAATTCCTAAGAATTATTAAAGTTCGTTTTTTTAATAAGTTAATATTTTATTTTAAACTGGTTAATTACGGCGTTAATAATTCCTTTGCGTTTTTTTTATATACGATAATAATATTATTTATATAAAAAAATACGAAAATATTATTTCGTACGAAGTAATATAATTCGTAAAAAATAGGAATAAAACTTAATTAAATAAGTATTTTTAATAACTTTTTTTTGTTAAAGTAAAGGAAATATTTTTAATCCGTATAAGGTTTTAAGTAGTTATAGGATAATCCCCGGTTTCCGGTACCTTAATAGCATTTTTATATAAATTTCTTTATCGAACTTTATATTAACGAGAACGTTTATTACGTCGTATTGGATTAATTTTAAATCGAAATGCGTAATTATCGTAATAAAGATTTTAAAAAATCTTTTAATAAAAATAAATATATAAGTATTCTCGTATTTTTTTTTAAACCTGTTAATTATTTCGTATTATTAAACGTATTTTATATTTTAAAAAGTTATCATATTTATCGAACTTATAAAAGTATACCTATATATAATTAAGTAGCTATTTTCCGTTAACTCTTTTATGGTTATATTTTATTCACGAACTTATTTATTTATAATTATTTAAATAATTCTTTTTTACTTTCCGAAACCCGTTTTTTATAACATAATTTCGTAATTTTTTATATATTTTAAAAGCTAACGGAAGATTTTTTCGATAAGTTTTCCTTTTTATTTATAATAAACGTTTAATTTAATTATGTTCGAAAATATTAATTTAAGTTTTTATCCTTATATTATTAAAATAACGATTTAAATAATTTACCATCCGGGTAACTTATACCTTATTTATTTACTTTCCGTATTTTAACCTTATTACTAAACTTAGGCGTTTTATATTAAACGTAACCTTTTAACTTAAAGTACGGTATATAATTCCGAAATTAAAAATCTTATCGATATTTTCGCATTTTTTAAGGACGGTATTAAAAGTTGTTTTTTTTAAAAAAAAAAAACCGCGATATTTCGAATGGTAGTAGTTAGTAAGGCAGCAAAACGCGGCAAAATGAAATCGGGCGTTAGATAAGAAGAGAAATAAATATCCGTATAAAGTTGATTAAATTTATACGAATTAGATTTTTTAAAAGTATTTTTTGCTTTATCCCAATTTATTACGTTTTCGCTTTTAACGACGTTATTTATACTTACCTTTAATGGTTACGTTATTTTTTTATCTTTTTCGTAAACTGTGAGTCCAGATTCGAGGTACGAACATTTTAGGTATTCGACTTTATTTATTAAACGTTATAACTTATTTTCAGTTATTTTAAAAAAGTTATCTTTAAGGCTTTTTAAATTATTATTAAAGGTACTTTTTTTATCGAAAATAATATCGCGAATTATTATTACCTTATTCGTTAAAAAATTTCAAATGCGGTAAATATTTAATAATTAATATTTTAAGAAGTAATTAATCTAGATTTTCGGGTTAAGTTTTCGCTTTTTGTTTTGCTTGCGTTATATGTTTTTTATTAAGGCGTAAGCCTTATAGCCATAAACTTAAAGGTAACTTAGGCGGGATTTTTGGTCGGTAATTATTATCCTTTCCTTGTATATCTGGTAAATATAAAAACGTTTATACGGCGTTAGTTAATTAAATATGTATTTAAGGGTCCGGTTATATAAATAAATTATTACGCGGTAAATCTTTACCTATAAAAAATGCGGTAATTTTACCCCTTTTCGTATGCAGATCGTTTTTATTTTGATTATATTCCCTAAACGTTCGGCGCCTCCGTTTTAAGCTTAGATATTAAGTACTAAGGGTTCGATTCGGATTTTCCTTTTTAGTTAAAGGTAATTCCGGATTCGGTATTTTTTGCAGTATAATTCGTCGTCATATTTTATAACTTTTGTTTTATAGTTATAGCTTTTAAGAATTATAAAAACCTAGTTTAAAGCTGTTATAATAATTTTAGCTTTTTCGCTGTTAAGGTATTAATCCTAGATATAGCCTAAAAAACAATTAGTTATAAACATAACGTTATTAATACGGTTACCATCTTTTTTTAAATCCTAAAAATCGATAATTAATCGTCCTTCTGGGTTTAAAGGTAGGTTTTAGTAAGTTTTGCAGTTTAAACGTTTTACTTTTTCGTACCCGCAAGTATCATATTTAATAATAATGATTTCGTTTTTTTTTTCCGGCATTTTTGTTTAAAGTTTTTAATCTTTATTTTTCAAAAGTGGCTTACGAAATGGTTAAAAGCTTCTGGATTTAAGTAAGCGAGCTTTAAATGCTATCGTTAAGTATTAGTAGTATTCGAAAGTTGTTTTATTTATAAATTAAACTTTTTCCGTCGGATAAAGAACATTTTCCGGGTTAATTAAAATGGTAAATATTTAAATATTATTTAATTATATCTTTCGGTTAGCTATTTGATAATTAAATCGTTTTTTCGACGTAAGTAATTATTGGTTTTTTAATGGTTTTATTAAAGCCTTTATTTTTTTAATAACCGTAATAATATTAAGTTATAGGCGAAACTTTCGTAATACGTTACGTTTTATAAACGTATTAATTAAGGGCTATTTAGGCTTTCGAATCGGATATTTACTTTTCCGTATTTAAGGATAAAAATAACTATATTTCCGGCGTAAATATAATTTTTTAAAGGTATTAATTTAAAATTCAAAAATTTATTTATTTCGTTAAAAATATGAAAAGTAATTTCCGAATTTAAAATAAAAAAGTTTTTTAACGGATAAATAATTATTCCGAACGTTACGAAAAATATTAGGAATATAACTTTGGCAATACCTATCCGGCGTTTTAATTATTCGGACTTTTTAAATGGTATTTTAAAATTTAATCTTTTAAATTTTTCCGTTAAGCTTATTATTATTTTAATCCGTTTTATAATTAATCGTTATAAAGTTTCGTTTGGTTTTTAATTTTCCGGTATTTTATTTTTAAAAACGAATTAATAAGTTAGTAATTCGTAAAAATTTAAGTATATAAAGTAAGTAAATTCTGTAAGGTTTTCGTCGGTAATAACGCGTTTTTGTTTTAACTTTAATAATTTACTGCCTTAATTTTAATTTTTACCGGATTTTTTGGTTTTTTTTAATGAAAAAGTAATTGGTTAGTTTTATATTTTGTTAATATCCGATAAAACGTTATCGGTTTTAGGGTTAAATTTATTTGTATTTTCGAATATAATTGCGAAAGCGTTTTAAATAATTTGCGAATAAATTACTTCAAATTATAAGGAAGTATAATCCTTAAGTTATGTTATTATTTCGTAATATTTCAAGGTTCGAGATTTAATCTATTTCTGATAAGTTATTTTAAAACTTATAATTTAGTTGTTAAAAACGTTATTAAAAAGTTTTTTTAAATCGTTTGCCAGATTTTGTATATCGTTAACTTTTTTAACGTTTTTATTTTATCCGTTCAATATAATTATTTCCTATTATATTATTTATGTTCCGAAATCCTTTAAAAGTTTAATAAGTAATTTGATAATTATTCGGTATCTTTTTTTAATTTCCGATTTTAATCGTTTTTAATAAATGATGCCAATTTTTTTAAAATCGTTATATTATTCGTTAAAAATCCGAGTTAACTTGCAAATTATAAGTCGGTAATTCGGTATTACCGAAAATAAGATTTAATTCTTTAATTTTTTTATATTTTTTATTTTCGTATATATAAATTGCCTAATCCGCGTTATAACTAAATTTATTTTTAATAATTATTTTTATTACGAAGTTCGGTTTTCCGTTAAGTTTTACTTATTTAGTAATACTTGATGCGACGGTTATGCTATCGGAGGTAATGTTGGTTAAGGTATTTCGAGTAATTCGTAAATTGGCTTTTTTCGGATAATTCTCGAATTTTAGCTTCGTAAGTTGGGTAAGTTATGGCTTTTTTTGATTTAGGTCGATATAATTTTAAAAATTTAAGGCTGTTATTTTGGTTTGAAATTCGTTATCTTATAGCTTTTAATGCTTAAGGGCTGAATAAAAGGTTTTTTTTGTAATGGTTTTACTTATTATGATTAAAGGTTGTTTGCCGTTATAATTATAATATCGGTATAAAATAAAATTAAGATTTTTAATTATCATATATAAGCGTGTATTTAGTATTGGGGTTAGAACGTGGTATTGTTATATTGTATATTGTTTTAACCATCGCCTAATTAATTAATATCTAGATGTCCTGGTATGTCCATATAAATGGTATGGCTGGTAAGGTCTTTACTTATGATCCTATGCAATCTCCGATGCTCTCGCCATACGCCACATTCCTGATAACTACCAGTTATCTGACACGTAGCAATGCTTCCACCCTTTTAGCGCTATAACTCCACTTCTGTATAACTTAACCGAGAAAATTCGGAAATAAGGTACTTCGGAATATAGATTAACGGGTCTTAAAATCGTAAAATCCAAGTCCTGATTTTATTTACTGCTGTAATTGTGAAGTTATTATAAAGAATATAAGAGCTGCGAAGAGGTGGCGGGGGAATAATAACGGAGCGTTGCCAATTGACAAGAAAAACTAAGGTATGCCAAGCTTAGAAAAACTTAGGTATGTTTAACATCACTCTTTGCCAAACCTGTCACTTCTTTCCGGTCCAATAAACGACCGGCTTAAGTACCCTGTCATGTCGTGTGCCACCCCGGGCCAGTTCGGAGCGAAGAAGCATAAACACTTCTCCAGGTACGAAACACTTACACTTATACCTGAAAGAAACAACTCCCTATACGATCGGCACAGCATCCTTCATACGTGGAAAAGCGGCTGCCAAATGCAGCCGGGCCCACAACTTTAATGAGGCTAAGCCGATGTCAGAAACGTAAAAAATATATGAACGGATAGGATATGAAATTGTCCTGAACAGTACGACAGATAATCCGGTTCTTGGCGGCTCCGTCTAGAAGGGGGGTTAGCCGGCCGCACTACAAAACGGACACTGGAATTGTCGCAGAATAGGGGTCACTTGCTTAGTCATCAACGCCCCTAGGAGCTGTAGAGACCCCGTAACAACGTTGTTCCGGGGCTCCCACACTATATATAGAG
>QJNU01000461.1:0-62774 GCA_004154915.1 Monosporascus ibericus | reverse complement strand
CGTCTGCCCCGTCTGCCCCGTCTGCCCCGTCTGCCTCGTCGGCGCCCAGCAACCGTACGATACCGCCCAGTTATAATTATTACACGTCCGAAAACCGGACGCCGTACCGCCTTTCGGCCTTTTCGCACCTTAGCCCTTACGTCCGTACGTAATAATATAAATACCGTTTCCAATACGTTCGGTACCGGTCCATCGAGTTAGCCTATTTTTTCGTATCGAACGGCCGCCCCGCCGGCTTGCCCGGATTAATACTTATAAGTTACCGTAACGTTTCGTACGGCATTAATTTTAGCCGTATAACATATCTCGTTATTTCGCGATCGAAGCTTTCGGCTAACCGGGCGAATTACCGTTATTCTTTTTTCGCCGCCGGGTTCCGTAACCTTTCCCAAACTGTATTCGATACCGGGCTTAAATTAATTTCGTATAATTTTATTAAATTTTTCCTTTTTAAATATTTCGCTTAACTTATTTCCTTAACTTACGTTAATTCCGCGTCGATACCGCCGGGCCCGTCTACCGTACGCCCCCGCTCGTTTTTTTCGGCCGCCAGCTTATTATCGTACGTCGCCAACATTAACCCCTATTCGTTACCGCTATTGCCGTTACCGTTACGGTTACGGCTAGGGCCGCCGGCCGTTTCCATAATCTCCCCCGTTTTTATCGCCGTCCCCGTAACCGCCCCTATTACCGCCCTACCGCCGGACGATAATCGTTCTACCTCGAACTAGCCGTTCGCCGCCCGGTTACGGAAAAACCTTTAATAACGGACGCTAATACGTTACGGCAAATCTTCGGCCGCCATCCCTTATTTAGCCGCCGTTCGTCCCCGGCTTTACGGCTTAATTTATTTATAAATTACGTAATAATAATCTTAAATCTTTTATATATATCGGCTAACGTACGGATATTGCTAATACGCCAGCCTATCCTTTTCGGGTGGTTATAATAACGATATACTTACGTATTCGGAATTTAAAAACCAAAAATCCTTTAACTATATTTGGTTTACGATAAATCCCGGGATTTGCCGGACCTTCTCGGCAAAACCACGTTATTTTTAACCAAATTTTTCTTTATGCCCGGCTACTTTTAAATAAATTTCGACCTTATCGGTTACGTAACCAAATCGGTATTCCGTATAAATAATTACGTTATATAAAAGTAAATAAATAAATAGCCGAATCGAATTATTTATATTAAAGTTTTCCGTTATAATATATATTACATTTAATTATAATACTATAACGTACGATAAAATAAAAAAATAAAATAAAAAAAATAAAATAAAACGGAAATAAAATAAAAATAAAATAACTTTAAATCGAACTCGAACGCGTTCCGGACTTCCCGTTTCCTTATTTTACGCATTAAACCGCTTCCGGCGACGGCCCCTGCTTTTAATCCCGGCCTTTTAACGCTTAAACACCCGCCCGACTCCCTATTAATTCTAACCCCCAATTACCTTAACCGCCGAAATACCTACCTTCCCGGTATCGCATCACCTTTAAATTCGGGCGTTACGTTCGCGTTACCTTTTTTTCCATATACCCGATTCGAACGGCGCAATTATCGGCCGGAAAGCAAATCAACTCCACCCCCCGTTCCTTAAACCAACTCTACCCCCCAGTCGTCCGCGCACGGGCCCGCGCCGGGGCCGTACGCAAATTAACTCTTTAAGAGTTAATTTAGGAATAACGCCTAGGTTTTCGTAAAAAGGGAACGTATAGAACCGAAGAAAGTAAGTGGGGAGACGGTCGGCGTAGGTATAGCTGGAGGAATTTCTAATTCGGATAAGACGTTATTAAGATCGAATAAAACAAGCTTAACTTTTGCGAATCCAGCTTTAATATTATCGGACGTTATGGCGGCTTTAAACGCGTCGTAAAAACCGGCAAGAAAATCTTCTTTTACGACGTAAATATAATAACGTCGCATTAAATTCTCGATATAAAGCGTATACGTACGCTTTAAAACGGAAAAGCAAAATACGTTAAAAGATTAAAGCCGATAGGAAAAATAAGGGGGCATATAAAGCGTAATAATGCCGTTATTTACGCAATATTTTTCGAATTCCATCGAATGGTGGCTTTCGTGGCCGTCAAGAAAAAAAAGGCGTTTCGTTCCTTTCGTACGCATTCGAATATGTTTATTAAAATGCTGGATTCATTTTAAACTTAATTCGTTTATTATCCAGCTATTATAACTGATACCGACTTTTTAATCGGCTGGTAATAGATTATCGCGATATTAAAAACTAAGGTAAATTTTCCCCGCCAAAATAATAAATAGCGGGATAACCTAACCTTGCGAATTAACAGCTTATATAACTGTAACCCATTCCCGATTACCTTATTACGCCTATTTAACTCTTTTACGTCTTTCGGCATTTATAATTACTATACCGCATACCATTAAAAATCCCATTAAAAAGCCCGTCTCGTCGAAGTTATAAATATCCTTTTTTATAATATCGTATTTTACGATTATAACCCGAACCAGCTTAAATTACTTACGAAATACCTTTAAATCTTTATATAATACCCTTTAATAATCGATCTTTCGATTTAAACGTATTTAAAGTTTTTGTTATCATCGTATAAAGTTCGACGCCCATTTTATTCCGACGCGCCCCGTAACGCGTTAAGCTAAAAGTAAATTTACCATATTTTTAACGTATTAAAGCCGGATAGGAAACGCTCGCGTATCAAAATAAAGGATACGGTCAACAATCGATTACTTTTCGGTTAACGTTAATTTTCGCAAAAAAAAAAAAATTTCGGCTCGGGCGCGTTTGTCGTTAAATCGTGTTTTTAAGGTAAAATATAAAACGTTATAAATAAAACCAAGCTTTTTATAACTAAGTTTCGGGTTGTTCTTTTTAACTTAAATAGCTAGGTTTATTCTCGATTCTTTTATTAATCGTTTTATATTATAGTTATTAAAAAATAAGTAATTAAAATAAGATAATTAAATTATTAAAAAAAATGTCCAGCTTACTTATCTGTCCAGCTTCCTTATTTAAAACGTTATATTTTTATTTTTATTTTATTTATCTTTTTTATTTTTAACCTTTTAATTTTATAATTTTATTAAATTTTTTATCTTATATACTTTTCTTTTTCTTTTTTTCTCTTTCTTTCTTTTTCTTCTTTTCTCTTTTTCTCTTTTTCTCTTTTTCTCTTTTTCTCTTTTTCTCTTTTTCTCTTTTTCTCTTTTTCTCTTTTTCTCTTTTTTTCTTTTTCTCTTCTTCTCCTTTTTCTTTTTTTCTTCTTTTCCTTTCTTCTTTTTCTTTTTTTTTTCCCTTTTTATTTTTAATTATTTAAATCCTCTTTTGCTTATTTTATATCAAATTCTTTTCTTTAATAACTTAACCTTATACCTTATATTATATTTTTCTATACATTATATTCCTTTTTATATTACTTTATTTATTATTTTTTCATTTTAAATCTTTTTTAATATTTAAAAAATAATTATTTTTGTACTTTTTCTTATTATTTTATTAATTATTCCTTATAATAAATCTTTTTTAATATTATTTCTTAACTCTTTTATTAACCTTTTTTCTTTTTATTCTTTATTTCTTTTTATCTTTTTTTTTTCTTCTTTTTTATTAATTTATTTTATCCCTTTCCTTTTTTTTTTCTTTTTTAAGTAAAAAAAACTATTTTTCCTTTTATTTTATAATTCTGTTTATTATATATTTAATTATTATTATTTTTCTTAATTATTCTTACTTTAATATAAAATTTCTCTTTTTGTTTTAATATTTTTTTCCTTTTTATTTCTTTATTTTCTTATTTTTTTATTTATCCGTTATCCGATATTTTCTTTTTTCCCGCGCTGGTTCCGTAATTTTTCCGTATTTTCTTATTTTTTTATTTTATTTTTTTCCTCCCTTATTTTTTTGTTTTCGCCGTGCCGGCTGCATAATTCCCGCCGTTTTTATTTCTTTATATACTTTTTCTTTTTCTTTTTTTTTATTTATTTATTTTTTTATAACATGTTAATTTTATTATTTTACCGCTTTTATTATTATATATATATATGTATCTATATATTTATTTATCTTTTTCTTTCCCCTTTTTCGTTTTTATCCGGTTAACTGCTTAATTTTACCGGTTTTATTACCTTATATCTTTAAATTCTCTTTTTTTTTCCGCCCGTTCGTTCGTTTTTACCGGGTTAACTGCGTAATTTTACGGTTTTTATCACCTTATATATATTTACATATCTTTTTTTTCTTTTTTTCCTTTTTCGTTCGTTCGTTTTTTTCGAACGGGTTAGTTACGTAATTTCACGGATCCTATTATTTTACATATATATATATATAAACAAAAAAAAAAGAAAAAAAAAAAAAGGGTAACGGTTAAAAAAGTATATTTATCGGATAGTCGGCAACCCGGCCTTCGCTAAATTATCGGCGTAAAGGCGGTTAGCGGCGACGTCGGTTATTGAGGTTCGATTTACGACCCGGCTTTCGTTAAATTATCGGCGTTAAGGCGGTTGGCGACGTAATCGGTTATTAGGGTTCGATCCGCGACCCGGTTTTTGTCAAATTATCGGCGTTTAGGCGGTTAGCGACGTAATCGGTTATTAAGGCTTAATCGGCGACCCGGGCCCCGTTAAAATATCGGCGCTAAGGCCGTCGGCGGCGCTATCGGTTACAAGGGTTCGATCCGCGACGCGGGTCCGGCTTGGTAAGATTAGGCCTACTTTTTGCTATTTACCGCCTTAAATATCGGATTAAAAGCAAATTTTATCATTTTAATAGTTTAATGGTCGGACATTAAGCGCTTAAAAACCTTAAAAACGTAAGTTCGAATTTTATTTAAGCCTTTATAAAAACAATTAAAAAAACTTTTTTTATTATTATATAATAAAGGTTATATAGGTTATCGTAGGCCGCTTTATTTCAAATCAAAAACGGAGCGGCTTATGACAACCTGTACGACCTTTATTATCTGGTAATAAAAAGAATTTTGTTTTAATTATAATCTTTAATTTTAATTTTAATTCTTTTTTTAATATTTAATTATATCGTAAATCTTTAATATATAATCCATATTTATAATAATTACTTAAAATAATAATTATTTAATAATTACTTAAATTAATAATTATTTAATATTATTTTCGGCCGATTTAATAAATTTAGTTTTTTTTATTTAAATAAATTTTTTTAATTTATTTATATTTAACTACTTAATTTTATAAAACCGAATTAATACGATATTAAATTTTACGATACGTAATATAAAATATATACGAACTTTATAATACTTCATATTATATTTAATACGTTTTTCGGAACCTTTTCTTAATACATTTTTTAACGTATATTTTCGGCTTATTATATACGGACGAAAAAAAGATTATAAATATAAATTTATTATTTAATCGGTAATTAATCTTTTATCGATTAAATTTAATTCGGAAAACGTCGAAAAAATAATATTTTAAACGTTTTTAAATTATAACCGTTTATAAAATAAAGGTTTTTAAAAAAAAAAACTTTTATAACCGTTATAATAAATGTTAATAAAATATAAATATTTATTAATAAAATTAAATTTATATTTAAAAAGTTTATTATTCTAAATACCGCCTTTATTTTCCGGTTATAAAGCTTATTATAAAATTTACTATCCCGGATACTTATAACGGCTAAAATATTTAACTAATTATTAAACTTAATCGTACGGTTTATGTTAATAATAATATCGTAAAAAATTAAATAATAAAATATTTAATAATTACGTTTAATATTAACTAATTATTAAAAATAATTTAAGTAATTAAGTTATATTATAACCTAGTAATTTATTTAAATTATAATAATAACGAACGTATATATGCTCGCTTTAGCTTTAAGTATTTAGGTAATTAAAACGTTTTTATTAATTAAATCCTTTTAAATCTTTTTAAGTTTTTTTATAATTTAACTAACTTAATATCTTTAAATTAATAAAAACCTTTAAATTTTTTAAGCTAATTACGTAATATTTAAGCTTAGGTCGAAATTAACTTTTTAAAAATCTAATTATGTATAATATAATTAAAACCGTTACGTTATAATAATACCGGTTTTACTTTTTAATAATAAAGCTTATTATAAAACTTATTACCCCGGATACCGGCTTCGTTTTTTCTGTAACCGGGCTTTTTATTTTAAATATCTGGTTTTATTTTTTTATTCCGTTTATTTTCTTACCGGATTACGCCGGACGATCGGAAGAAATAAAGATTTGCTTATTATATAAAAATATACTTAATTTAAAATTTAAAATTAAAATTAACTTATTAATTATAATTTCAAAAAACGGGTTTAATATAAACTTTAATATTAATTTACGTAAAAAAAGTTTTTATTAATTAATAAAAGAAAATAAAAACTTTTTAAACCGCTTTATAAATTAACGTTAAAAAAAAGGTTAATAACCGATATTTTGTTAATTAATATTAAAAAAAAAGTTTATTATATATTTACATATTAATTAACGTTAAAAAAAAGTATTAACAATTAATACTTTATTAATTAATATAAAGAAATAAGGGTTTTTTAAACCGTTTTTATTAATTAACGTTAAAAAAGGGTTTAACGGACGATATTTTACTAATTAATATAAAAAATAAGGGCTTTTTAAACCCTTTTATTAATTAAAGTTAAAAAACGGTTTGGTAAACGATATTCTGTTAATTAATACAAAAAATAAGGGCTTTTTAAACCGTTTTACTAATCCGCGTTTAAAAAAGTTCCGGTAGGTAATATTTTGCTAATTAATACAGAAAATAAGGGCTTTTTAAACCGCTTTATTAATTAACGTTAAAAAAAGGTTTGGCGAGTTATATTCTATTAATTAATATAAAAAAAAGAAGTTTATTATAAATCTGATTACCGATTAACGTAAAAACAAAATTTTAGCGGCTGCTGCTTTATTAATTAATGCAGGAAAATAAAAGCTTATTAAACCGCTTTATTAATTAACGTTAAAAAAAGGTTTACCGGGTAATACTTTATTAATTAATATATAAAAATATAATATATTAATTAATTTAATATTAATAATTAATATAAATTTAATATCGGCCTATATTAATATAATTTTATTATAATTAAAAAGAATTTAATATAAGTTTTTAATTTTAATACATTTTATTAATTAATATAAATAAATCGATTATATTATATACCATTTATTAAAATATCGTTTTTATTTTTAATTAAAATTTAAAAATTAAAAAAAATTTTAAGGTATAAGAAAATCTTTACGGAATAAAGGTCGTAAATTTATACGTTTAAAATAAAACGGGTCTATTATATATTTTGATTTTAATTAATATAAAAAAGGCTTTAACGGTTAATACTTTATTAATTAACATAAAAAAGTAAAAAATTTTAAGTTATTTTATTAATTAACGTTAAAAAAGCTTTTTATTAATAATACCTTATTATTTAATATAAATAAAGGCATTTTATTTATAAATCTTAATATTAATAAAGGTAAAAAAAAGGTTTTAATAATTAATACTTTATTAATTAATATAAAAAGATAACGGCGTTTTATACCGCTTTATTAATTAACGTTAAAAAAGGGTTTAATAAGCGATATTTTATTAATTAATATAAAAAAGAAGTATTTATTATAATTTAAATATTAATTAATATTAAAAAACGTTTTAATAGTTAATATATTATTAATTATTACAAAAATATATATTTATTTTTTTATAATAAATTTTATTTCTTTTTGTTTTTTTAATTTTTTTTTAAAACCTTTTCCGTTGGCCGTACTGTCGGCGACGGTAAGTGCGCCCAGGTATTGCCTAAGCCCGAAAAGGTTTCGTTCGGCGATGCGGGGGCGGTTCGGCGAAACTAAACGTACCGCCTGCTATTTACCGTTTTAAGTATCGGGTTAATAGAAAATTCCATTAGCTTAATAATTTAATAATTAAATACTAAACGTTTAAAAACTTTAAAAACGTAAATTTAAATTTAATTTAAGTTTTTCCGTTATAAAAAAAAAAGGTTTTCCTATTATTATATACAAGGAAAATAAAGGTTGCCGTAAATTAGATTTTACGGCAACCTTTATAATAGGCTTTTTTTTTTTTTTTTTATATATATATATATATATTTAATATATATATTATATATATTTTTATTATAAATATTAATTTCTTTTTAGCATTTTAATATTAAATTTATAATAATTATTTTTTATTATATTTTAATTAATTTAACGTATCCGGATATTTTTTTCCGTATAACGTTTTTTTATTAAATTTTTTTTATTAAATTTTTATTTTAACCGTTTAATTTTTTAAAACCGCATTAAAACGAATTTATATTTTACGATACGTAGTATAAAATTTTAACCCGGTTTTATAACCCTTTATATTATATTTAAAACGTTTTTCGAAAAACCTTATTTATTTTATTTTTTAACGTATATTTTCGCCGTATTATATCCGGACGAAAAAAAAATTTTATATATAAAGATTTATTATTTAATTATCCGTAAATTCTTTTTCGATTAAGTTAACCTTTAAAAGAAAAAAGTAAATTAATATTAACTTAAACGTTTTAAAATAATAATTAAAAAAAAAAAAAAAAAAAAAAAAAACGGGGGCGTTACTTACAAAAAAAGATTAAGAATTATTAGGGAAGCTCGTCGACGAAATTGATTAAATCGGTTAATTTTTTAATAAAACATAACTTGATACTTTTATACGAAAACATTTTTCTTAAGAAAAAAACATGAAGAGTACGCGAAACGAACCATCTTTTTAGCAAACGTCGGAAAACCAAAAATAAACGTCTTTAAAAAAAAGGAACATTTACTATACAAAAAGGACAAGCTCTCCTGGCCTAAAAAGAAGGGGGTGATAAAAAATCCCAACTAACAGCGGCTAAAAGTAGTCGTCGCAAAAGGGTTAAAACGAAGGAACGGAAGTATGGCATTTGCGGCATGCCTGGACATAATGCGCGTACTTGTGAAAAAGCTGTAAATACATTTAGCGAAAAAGAATCCGATTAGTTTAAATTGATTTATTACGTTATGGTTGTGTTATTTGAATTTATTCTTGCGAGGTACGGAAAAACAGCTCGTTCGGTGGTTTGGCTCGCTCGGTGGTGTGGGACGTTAACTTTAAATCTATATTTAAAAATAAATTTAAATCGAGTATCGGAGACTTAACATTAATCTACAGGGAGTTTACATATTAATTTTTTAACTTAAATTCAGATAATAAGTTAATATTTAAAGGGAATAAAGGAACTTTAGTTAGAAACGGGCAGCTATTTATCTTTTTATTTTTCGAATAAAGATGTTAAAGGAAGAATGGTATTACGAACTTTTAACCAGGATCTAAGCTAAAAATCCGGCCTTAAAAGGAAATGGGTTTATTTCGTTTCTTGAAATATAGCAGTAAACGTAATTTATTTATTTTATAAATTATATAAAACGGTAATCTACTGAAGATAACAAATTACGAAGATTTACTATATATGTAGTTAAAGAAGATGGATATATAATAAATAAGACTTTTGATATAAATAGTACCTGCTTAATTTCGCTTTTTAGCTATTAGTTCAAACCTATAGCCGAAGGTAGACTTTTTTTACAGTGGGAAAAGTCTGTAAATTTCTTTAACGGATAAACTACTGAATTATCCCTCGTCTTATTGCTTTCTGCATATTAAGAACCTAGTTTAAATACTGTTTATATCTCTAGGTAGATGTATAACAGGTTCGTAATAATTCGGTAATAAGTTAACCTTAATGATAAGTATATCTAAAAGGTTATTTAAATATTTTTAAAACTTAAGTTATATAATCTATAATTAAAGTCGGAGCAAAGTAATTAGGCTTTCTTATTAAGTTTATATTTAATCGTTTCATTGCTTATAAACGATTACAAATATGTACCACTTAATAGAATTCATCACTTATCTATTTTTAAATTAATCAATTATTGTAGTTTTAATTTTTTTACTTGGTATATTATAACATTATTATTTATAAAAAAAAGAATAAGCACGTTTTAACGAAAAGATTAAAAAGGCTTATAAAGAACGGAGCTAAATTCGAACGTTTTAACGGTTAAAGTAAAATCTTTTTTCTATAATAAAAATATATCTCTTAATTTATATAACACTTTTCTATTAAAAAGGTTTTATCACGTGACCGATAGCTTAAATGCGGTTTTATGCCTGTAAGGTTGATATGGGTTCAAACCTTATTTTCCAGGCTCAGCCAAATATACGGAAAATCATTCTACCATACAATTCTTACGATACATACTATACTCAGTATCTTCGAACACGATGACTAATCAATACTTTTCACAGTTAGGATAAATTGTATATCTCAGTCCCATAGAGCCTTACTTTAGAGGCGAGTGCTAGGCCCTCGTAAATATGTAATTTCTCGACTAATTTCTGTTTAGAAGGTTTATATACGTAATTGCCAACAAGCTTCGACCCTTTTCAACCTCATGCCCGCTGGCTTAACGTGTTATGACCTAGCGGTCTTGGCTATAACACAAACGGTCGGGTTCTCCAAAGTCAGCCCCGACCCAAGCTAATGGCTTACGTGATTGGCTTAAAGGACTTAACGTGCCAAGCTCCTTAATCTTCTTAAGCTGTTATACGAGCTTAAAGGGTTTAACGGCCTTAAGGGTTTAAGCCGCTTAAGTACTTTGAGTTAAGAAGAGAATATATACGTTCGTTATTACCAAAGCTTAAATAAATTACCAGCTTATAATACAACTTGGTTACCCATATTACCTTGAATAATCTGCTATTATGAGACGTAATTATTAAACGTATTATTGCTTAGTTTTTTACGATATTATTATTAACATAAATCGTACAACTAGGTTTAATAATTAGTTAAACCTTTTAGCCGTTATATATTATAAGTTTTTATTTAATAATATTGTTAAACCTTAAGTAATACCTTGAACATTATATCGTTCAGTAAGTAACCCGCCTTTAAAAAAACCTTTTAGGTACCCGAGGATAACCTTATGGACTCCGATAATAAGGAGACTCGATTTAGTTTTTCTTAGGAAGAAGCCTTGCGCCGACTTAACTGGCTAATTAACGCGGTTACGCAGCTTACTAACGACAAGATCGCGCTTACTAATACCCTTAAGGAGACCCGTAACTAACTGGAAGCCTAGCGAGTCGAATTAGCAAGATAAGTAAATATGGAACAGCCCGATCAACCGGATCAGCCAGTTTAGCCAGCATTACTTACTTAAATAGCTTACGGCAAGGAAGCTGGAGAAGTCCTGAAGCCTATTAACCCTACCCTTTTCGACGGAATTATCACTAAGCTATAATAATTCCTTATAAAATGCCGTACCTACTTTAAGTACTTCTTAATTAGACTTGTAATATTTACCTTTCGAATCCAGTTTGCTATGGGATAGTTAACCGGAAATGCGGCCATTTAGTTTGAATTTACCCTTCGTAAATGGGTTACCAAACCGCCTTAGTAAAGATCCGTAAAAACTACAAATATTTATAACGATTACGAAAGATTTAAGGAAAAATTAAAAAAGATATTTGGAATGGTAAACGAAAATATTAAGGCTAAAAAGAAGATTAAAAATCTAAAGTAATAAAGATTAGTTTTCGGATATGGTAACTTTTTTATTTAATTAACTTTAAAGATTAATTAGGAACAAAACGTATTAATGGCTATATTCTTCGACGGCGTGAAAAAAGAAATGCAAAAAGAATTATTTGAGGATAAATACCCCGAAAAGTTGGTGGAGTATATCGCCATAATAGTTAAGATCGACGATCAGCAGTGGGCTTGGAAAACTTAATATTCCAAGGATCGCCAGAATAACGAATTAAGGTACCCTTTTAGTATTAGCACGTTATAAGAAACTAACATATCCTATGGAACGGTACCGGGACCCATAAAATTAAGCGTAATATAATAATGCGACCCTCGTATTATTAAATGCTTTAATTGTAACAAAATGAAATAAAAAGCCTATTAATATAAGGTACTAAAGAAGTTACGATAAAATAACTGGATACCAGTCCTTTAAGGACCCCCTTGAAATAATTAAAGAAACGATAACAAATTAATTAACATAATTAAAATCAAGGATAACCATAACCCTTTTAAAAAAGTGTAATAGGGATTACAGAAGGCAAAGAAACTATCTTAAACAGTTATTTAGGAACAGCGAGCCCTTATCGCAGGACTTACAATAGCTTAATAGCTAAAGAAATACGACGGATAAAAGGAGCTTTTAAAGAATAAGCTATTTTCCCGTTCTCCCAAAAAACGGCGACAGCGGTACCAGCAGTTAGAATTAAACGGATGGATTAAGAAGTATTAAAGTTAGGATAAAAACCTCCTACTAAGACAACCGGACCGATATTGGAAACTTTATGTTATTTAATATAAACGCACTTATTGCCAGAAATATATGGAAGGAAAACGGTACATTAAGACCCGACTGACGCGAATATATAATTAAGGATTCGACTTTTATAATTAAACCGGAAGAAACCTAGGGATTAACGATAGTACAGATATTTAAAAGCATTTGCCTCGGAAAATACCGTTAATAATATTACAGCAGCAAAAAATTGGCTTAAAGGAAAGAGCTGCCCCGACGAAAACCTTATATATTATTACGGATAATATAATTACAAAATAAAAAAAAAGCATTTATTAAATAATCATAAAAACATCCTTAAAAATAATTAATAACTTAAACTTCCGTTTAACCTTTATAAATAATCCGGATAAACGATAAGAAATTAAATACGAAATAAAGAAAAAGAACGAAAATATAAGGTAATATAACGCCCAGTTTTAAGTACGACAGGAAGAACAAGGAACCCCCGAACCAGAATATATTACCAGAAAAGACTTCCAGACGTAAGTCTTCCTATTTAAAGCTACTTTACGCCGATAAGAAGGATAGCTAAAGTAATTAAAGGTTTTTAACGCATAAAATTAAAAATGCATCAAAGCGTTAAAGAATAAGTTAAAAGATAAACGCCACCTATAAAAAAGCCGTAAGATGGTAAAACCCGAAAAAGCTAGCAAAAGTTTTTTAAAAGGGCTTTAAACGCGACGATAAGAGCTAAGAACGACCTTATTACTTTATAAGTACGAATTAAAACATATTAATTTACCGTATTTATAGATTACAGAATAATAAAAGGTAACTATATTACGCCGGATGTAATTAACCGATTTCGATTACCATAAAAGGAAAGGATGGAACCTTACATTACCGAGAACGCAAAAGGTTAAGTATTTATTTACGATAACGGCAAGACTAGCCGCGAAATTAATTACCTCGAGATTTTCGTTAACGGACGAAATCAGATAACAGATTTTGATATTGTTCCGATAGGGAATTACGACATAATTTTCGGAAAATTATGGTTATACCAGTATAACTTTTTAATCGATTAGATAATTGGCTAAATAAAGTTTGCTTTATATTTATGCGATAAAAAGAAGTAAAATACGAAAAGATCTTAATATTCGATCGAAAATGGTAACAAATGCAGGTATAAGGATATAATAAAAGCTTTACCACCTATAGGAATAAAACATAAAAGAAAATAAGGGTACTATAAAGAAATACGACGTATTATCGCCATTATTAAAATAAAATTGCGAAAGATAAACGACCACTTATAACACTAACCCTTGAAGCTAGAAATTATAGTTAATATACCTTCATTATACCAGAAATATAAACGATTGTTTTAAAAAGAACTCCAGACGAAATTACCAAAATATAGCGAATAGGATTACGAAATAGTTCTTAAGGACGGGATATCGACTAGATTTTATTTAATTTATAACTTTAATAAGATAAAATTATAGGTATTACGTGAATACCTTAAAGATAAGTTTCGAAAGGGTTATATACGACGTTCCAGTTTATTAGCCGGATACCTTATGTTTTTCGTATCTAGGAAAAACGGGAAGTTACGTTTAGTTATCGATTATAAGTAGTTACACGATATTACGGTTAAAAATAGGATACCGTTACCTTTAATTAACGAAATAAAAGATGGCTTTGACGGAATTAATTAGTTAATAAGCCTAAATTTTAAAAAAGAATATAATTAAATTCGTATTAATTTAGGACATAAGTAAAAAATAGCTTTTAAAACGAAATACGAGCTTTTTAAATATTTCGTTATGTTTTTCGGCTTTACGAACGTATTAATAACCTTTTAGCGAATAGTTAATTATGTACTTAGGGAATATTTAGATATCTTCGTTATTTATTACCTTAACGATATTTTTATTTATTTAAGAAATAAAGAGGAATATGTAAGATATGTTCATATAGTTTTTTAAGCCTTATAAAGCGTTAACCCTTTAATTAATAATAAGAAAAGCTAGTTTTATACGTAAAAAGTGGAATTTTTAGGATATATTATTATCCCAGGATGTATTAAAATAAACCTTAAAAAGATCGCTGCGGTATAAAAATAGGAAACGCTTATTACAGTTAAGGAAGTATAAACCTTCCTTAGATTTGTTAATTATTATAGGAAGTTTATTCGAAGCTTTAATAAAATAATTACATTATTATTTAACTTAACGAAAAAAGGAAATATATTTTTTCAGTTAATAAAGATAAACATAATTTTCTAAAAGATTAAAAATGCGATTACCAGCAAACCAATATTAATTATGTATAACCTAAACCGCGTAATTAAGCTTAAAACCGACGCTTCGGATTACGTTTTGGGCGTAATGGTAGGATATCTTAACGATTAAGGTTAATTATATTTTATCGCTTTTTACTTTTACAAGTTAAAAGGAGTAAAGTTAAATTACGCCATTCCCGATAAAGAATTTCTGGTTATCGTTAAGGTTTTCCAAGAATTTAGATATTACCTTAAGGGAAACCTTTACCAAGTTAAGGTATATACCGGTTACAAAAGTCTTACCCGCTTTACCACCATTAAAGAACTTATAGGCCGATAATTACGTTATGCTAAAAAACTAGCAGAATACGACTTTATTATTATCCACCAAAAAGTATTAAAAAATGGCAAAGCAGATGCACTTAGTCGAAAACGAGACCTCGAGGAGAAAGTAATTAAGGTCAGTTACCAGATCTTCGACACCATACCAAAGGGATACCTGCAACCACCACAGATAGTAATAATCAAAGCGGCACCTTTTGATTTATACTAAAAAATCCAGGAATATAACGATAATTTACTTAAGGACTAGAGAATGAAAAGAATACAAGTTTTAAAAGAATACCAGGAAATACTAATAAAAGATATATACGAGCATCAGCTATACGGATACCTAGGGATTTACAAAACCTTAAAACGATTATAGCGCACCTATTACTTTCTTAAAATGAAATCAGTAGTAAGGAAAATACGATAATAATGCCATATCTGCAACAAGGCAAAAACTCGACGATATAAACTATACGGAGAATTACAGCCACCAGCAGTCGTTAAGCAACCTTGGGATTTAATTACTTTCGACTTTATCACCAAACTCCCACTTTTAGAAAACCCAGCTCCGGGCATACATTACGACAGCATCTTCGTAATCGTTAACCGATTTACAAATTTTTCCTATTTTCTACCATATAATAAGAACATAGACGTAGAACAACTGGCCTACATCTTTTTGAGACATATCTTAGGAGTACACGGATTACCAACGGAAATCATTTCAGACAGAGGAACAACATTCACTTCAAAATTCTGGCAAGGACTTATGGCACAACTAGGCCAAAACCACAAATTGTCCAGCGCATTCAGACCTCAAATTAACGGACAAACAATTAATCTTTAAGGGCAAAGATCCTGAAGGGGAGAAATCGTGTTATGACCTAGCGGTCTTAGCTATAACCCAAACGGTCGGGTTCTCCAAAGTCAGCCCCGACCCAAACTAATGACTTACGTGACTGGGTTAAAGGACTTAACGTAGCAAGCTCCTTAATCTCCTTAAGCTGTTATACGAACTTAAAGGGCTTAACGGCCTTAAGGGTTTAAGGCGTTTGAGCATTTTAAGCCAAGAAGAGAATATATACGTTCGTTACCACCATAGCTTAGATAGATCACCAGCTTGTAATACAACTTGGTTACCCAGATTACCTTTAACAATCTGCTATTACCAGACGTGATTATTGAACGTATCATTGCTCAGTTTCCCACGACACTACTGCTAACATAAACCGTACGACTAGGTTTAATAGTTGGTTAAACCCCTTAGCCGTTACACAACGGTTCGGCAGGGTTAAATAATATAACTTAGAAGATGTTAATGTTACAAACCAACACCTTACCAACTTTGGCATACGGTCGGGACAAGACTTGGGAAACCACCGACCAGATCACGTAACATGGATCCGGATAGATGAACGGATCCAAAGGGATTCATGTACCTACGTAATATGGATCCGAATAAATCCCCGGATCCATGGAAATCTAATTTACTTATACGATATGGATCCGCATGGATAAACGGATCCAGGGGAATCTAAGATAAAGATATATACGTTCGTTAATATCATAATAAATAGATTACCAGCTTGTAATATAACTTAATTACCTAGATTACCTTTAACAATTTGTTATTATTAGACATAATTATTAAAGATTTTGTTGCTTAATTTTTCACGATATTACTGTTAATATAAACCGTACGATTAGGTTTAATAATTGGTTAAACCTTTTAGCCGTTATACGTTATAAGCTCTTATTTAGTAGTATTGTCAGATTTTAAGTAATACCCTTATTATTATGTTATCTAGTAAATAACCCGTTCTTAAGGGAACCTTTAAAATCCCCGAAAATAACTTTATGGATTTTAATAATAAGGAGATTTAACTTGGTTTTTTTAGGAGGAAGCTTTACGTTAATTCGATTAGTTGATTAATGCGGTTACGTAGCTTATTAACGATAAGATCGAGTTTATTAATACGCCTAAGGAAACCCGTAACTAATTGGAAGCCCAGGGAGTCGAGCTGGAGAGATAAGCTAATATGGAGCAGCCCGATTAACCGGATCAGCCAGCCCAGCCAGCATAACCTGCCCAGATAACTTCCGGCAAAAAGTCCGGAAACGTTTTAAAGCTTACCAAGCTTACCTTTTTCGACGGAATTACCACCAAGTTATAATAGTTCCTTATAGAATGCCGTACTTACTTTAAGTATTTCCTAATTAGACTTCCGACGTTTACTTCCCGAATTTAGTTCGTTGTAAAACAGTTAACCGGAAACGTAATTACTTGGTTTAAGTTTACTTTTCGTAAATGGGTTATTAAACCTTTTTAATAAAGATCCGCGGAAATTATTACTATTTATAACGATTAGGAAAGGTTTAAGGAAAAATTAAGGAAAGTATTCGGAATAGTAAACGAAAAAATTAAAGCCGAAAAGAAAATTAAGGATCTAAAGTAAAAAGGATTAGCCTCCGGATATAGCAATTTCTTTATTTAATTAACTTCGAAAATGAATTAAGGGTAAAAAATATTAATAATTATATGTTTTAATAACCTGAAAAAGAAAATATAAAGAGAATTATTTAAGGATGAACGCCCCGAAAGGTTGGTAAATTATATCGCTATAACAATTAAGATCGACGATCAACAATACGCTTAAAGAACTTAACATTTTAAGGACCGATAAAATAACAAGTTAAGGCACCTCCTTAGCATTAATACTTTACGAAAAATTAATACATCTTATGGAACGGTATTAGGACTTATGGAACTAAGCGTAGTATAATAACGCGACCTACATATTATTAAATGTTTTAACTATAACAAGATAAAACATAAGGCTTATTAATATAAGGTACTTAAAAAGTTACGATAAAATACCTAAATACTAGTTCCCTAAGGACCTTTTTGAAACAATTAAGGAAATAACAATAAATTAATTAACATGATTAAAATTAAAGATAATCATAATCCCCTTAAGGAAGTATAACAGGGATTATAAAAAGTAAAGAAGTTATCTTAAGTAATTATTTAAAAATAGCAAACGTTTATTATAAAACCTATAATAACTTAATGGCTAAAGGAATATAACGGATAAAAGGAACTTTTAAAGAATAAGTTACTTTCCCGTTCCCAAAACAAACGGCAATAATAGTACAAATAATTAAAATTAAACGCATAAATTAAGGAATACCAAAATTAAGATAAGAACCTATTCTTAGGATAACCGGACCGATACGGGAAACTTTATGTTATTAAATATAAACGTACCTATTACCTAACATATATAAAAGGAAAACGATATATTAAAAAACGCCTTCCGCGAATATATAACCAGGGATTCGATTTCCCTAATCAGACCAGAAAAAACCTTAGGGAT
Organism: Monosporascus ibericus; assembly: GCA_004154915.1. Lineage (NCBI taxonomy): Eukaryota > Fungi > Ascomycota > Sordariomycetes > Xylariales > Monosporascus > Monosporascus ibericus. Next base: position 44,400 of record QJNU01000461.1, on the reverse strand, counting down.
TAACGGTAATATAAACATCTAAGAATTTTCGCCTTAAAAATATTGTCAACATTATTACGATAGGAGAAAGTTGGCCTAAAGGGAAGAATTGCCCTAACGAAGACCTTATATACCATTACGGCTAATACGATTATAAGATAAAAAAGGAATAAATTTACTAAATAGTTATAAAGGCATTTTTAAAAATAATTAATAACTTAAACTTCCGTTTAACCTTCATTGATAACCCGGGTAAACAACAAAACATTAAATACGAAAAAAGAAAAAAGAACGAAAAGATAAGGTAATATACCGCCTAGTTTCAAACACGATAAAAGGGATAAGGAACCCCCGAACCAAAGTATATTACCAGAGAAAACTTTTAAACATAAATCCTTTTATTCGAAGCTATTTTGCGCAGATAGGAAGAATAGATAAAGTAATTAAAAACCCTTAACGCGCAAAATCAAAAGCGTATTAAAACGTTGGAAAATAAGTTAAGACGAACGCCACCTATAAAAAAGCCGTAAGATAATAAAACCCGGAAAAGCTAGCAAAAGTTTCCCAAAAAGGCTTTAAACGTAACGATAAAAGCTAAAAACGACTTTATTACCCTACAAATAAGAATTAAGATATATTAATTTACCGCATTTATGGACTGCGGAATAATAGAAGGTAATTATATTACGCCGGATATTGTTAACCAACTTCGATTACTATAAAAAGAAAAGATAAACCCTTATATTGCCGAAAACGTAAAAGGTTAGGCATTTACCTACGATAACGGAAAGATTAACCGCCAGATTAATTACCTTAAAATCTTCGTTAACGGATAGAACTAGGTAGCAAATTTTGACATCGTTTTATTAGGAAATTACGATATGATTTTTGGAAAATTATGGCTATATTAATATAACCCCTTAATCGATTAAATAACTGGCCAGGTAAGGTTCGCTTTATATCCACTCGATAAAAAAATAAAATACGAAAAGATTTTAATATTTGATCGAAAATAGCGACGAATGCAGGCATAAGGATATAATAAAAACCTTATTATTTACAGGAACAAGACATAAGAAAAAGCAAGGGCACCATAAAAGGGTGCAACGTATTATCGCCATTATCAAAACAAAGTTGCAAGAGATAAACGATCACCTATAGCATTAACCCCCAAAGCCAGAAACCATAGTTAATATACCTCCATAGTATTACAGATATAAGCGACTATTTCGCAAGAAATTCGAAACAAAACTATCAAAACATAGCGAATAAGATTACGAGATAATCCTTAAAAACGGAACATCGACCAGATTTTATCTAATTTACAACCTTAACGAAACAGAATTACAGGCATTACGTAAATACCTTGAAAATAAGTTTCGGAAAGGTTACATATAACGTTCTAATGTATTAACCGGATACCTTATATTTTTCGTACCTAGGAAACACGGGAAGTTACGCCTAGTTATCGACTATAAATAACCAAATAATATTACGGTTAAAAATAAAATACCGTTACCCCTAATTAACGAAATAAAAATCGCCTTTACGGAATAAATTAATTCATAAGCTTAAATCTTAAAGGAGGATATAATCAGATTTGTATTAAGTTAGAACACGAATAAAAAACAGCCTTTAGGACCAAATACGGGCTTTTTAAGTACTTCGTTATGCTTTTCGGACTTACTAACGTATTAGCAACCTTTTAGCGAATGGTTAACTATGTATTTAAGGAATACTTGGATATCTTTGTTATTTGTTACCTTAATAATATTCTTATTTATTCGAAAAATAAAAAGCAACATATAGGATACGTTTATACAGTTTTCCAACCCTTATAAGACGTTAACCTTTTAATTAACAACGAAAAAAGCCAGTTCCATACGCAAAAAGTGGAATTTTTAGGACATATTATTATCCCAGGATATATTAAAATAAAGCCGAAAAAAATCGCTGCAGTATAAAAATAGGAGGTACCTACCATAATTAAGGAAATACAAGCCTTTTTCGGATTCGCTAATTACTATAAAAAATTTATTCGAAATTTCAGCAAAATAATTACGTCATTATTTAATTTAAAGAAAAAAGAAAATAGGTTTTTATGGATAATGAAAACGGAAAGTATCTTTCAAAAAATCAAAGATACGATTACCAGCGAACTAGTATTAATTATATACGACTTAAACCGTTTAATTAAGCTTGAAACCGACGTTTCGGATTACGCTTTAAGCGTAATAATAGGATACCACAATAATTAAGGTTATTTATATTTTATTACCTTTTATTTTTATAAGTTAAAAGGAATAAAGTTAAATTATGCTATTCTTAATCAAGAATTCATGGTTATCGTTAAAGCCTTCCGAAAATTTAGATATTACCTTAAGGGAAATCTTTATCAGATTAAGGTATATATTAACCATAAAAACTTTACCCGTTTTACCATTACCAGAGAACTTATAAGACGATAATTACGTCACCTTAAAAAGTTAATAAAATACGACTTTATTATTATTTACCAAAAGGGATTAAAAAATAACAAAATAATTACATTTAATCGAAAAACAGACCTCGACAAAAAAGTAATTAAAATTAATTACCAGATTTTCGATATTACGCCAAAAGGATACCTGCAACCACGACAGATAGCAACAATTAAAGTAGCACCCTTTAACCTATACCAGAAAATCCAGGAATATAATAATAATTTACTTAAGAATTAAAAAATGGAAAAAACATAAGTCCTAAAAGAATATTAAGATATATTAGTACGGAACATATACGAACATTAATTATACGGCTACCTAAGGATTTACAAAACCCTAAAACGGTTATAACGCACTTGTTATTTTTCTGAAATAAAATTAATAATAAAAAAAGTACGATAATAATACCATATTTATAATAAGGTAAAGACTCGACGACACAAACTATATGGAGAATTATAACTATTATCAATCGTAAAACAACTATAGAATTTAATTACTTTTAACTTTATTACCAAACTCCCGTTATCAAAAAACTTAACTATCGGTATATATTACGATAGCATTTTCGTAATCGTTAACCGACTTACAAAACTTTCTTACTTCTTATTATATAATAAGCATATAAACGTAAAATAACTGGCTTATATCTTTTAAAATACATTTTAGGAATATACGGATTATTACCAGATATCATTTTAAATAAAAGAACGATATTTACTTCAAGATTTTGGCAAGGATTTATGGCATAATTAAGCCTAAATCATAAATTATTTAACGTATTTAGATTTTAAACAGATGGATAAATAAAAAGAATTAACCAAACATTAGAAACTTATTTACGATATTATATCAATTACGAACAGAATGATGAGGTTTAAAAGTTACTTATCGCATAGCTGGTTTATAATACCAGTTATTACGAAAGCATTAAGATAACTTTAGCAAACGTTAACTTTGGTTTTATACCTAAAATTTATAAAGATATACGTGAAAGTTTTATTAACATTAAAATAATCCTTATATCTGTCGGATAACTGGTGGTTGTCAGAAATGTGGCGTGTGGCTAGGGCATCGGAGATTGCTTGGGATTATAAGTGGAGACCTTTACCAGCTACATCATTTGTATGGACATACCAGACCATCTAGACACTAAACCATGCAATGGTTAAATCAAAAGAACACATAATACAACAACATTACGTTTTAACCCCAATATTGAATACACGCTTATGTCTAACAATTAAGAGTCTCAGTTTTATTTTATACCGATATCACGATTATAACGGTAAGCGACCTTCAGTTATAATAATTAAAGCTGCTGCAGAACAGACGTTCTACTTAGCCCCTAAGCATTAGAAGCTATAAAATAACGAATTCCAAACAAAAGCAACAGCCTTAAATCTATGGGATTATATAGACCCAGATCAGAAATTACCATGGCTTACCCAACCCACGAAGCCAAAGTTCGAGAATTATCCGAAAAAAGCTAATTTACGAATCACTCGAAATACCTCAGCCGAAACTACCGCCGATAGTATAACCGTTATATCAAGCACCGTTAAACCGGTAAAAGTCGGAGAAAGACCAAATTCCGTAATAGAAATAACTACCGAAGGCAAACTTAGTTATAACGCGGATTAGGCTATCTATATACACGAAAATAAGGAATATAAGGATTACCGAAAGAATATAAAGGAATTAACGAATTAAATCTTATTTTCGGTATTTCCGAATTACCGACTTACGATTTATAAGCCGACTCGGACCTTCGACGAATAATACAGCGATTTAAAGGAAACCGGCATTATTTACCAAAAACGATTAAAGCCGGAAACTAAAAAAAGATACCAAATAGTTACCAAACCATTTATTAAACTTCCTAAGGATTTCGAAATATAGGTAACGCAATAAAAAACGGCTATATCGAACGCATAAGATAAAGGCGTTAAAAAAGCTAACGATATATAAAATCTGGCAAACGATTTAAAAGAAGCCCTTAGCAACGTCCTTAACGACTGGATTACAAGCTTTAAAATAACTTATCGGGAACAGATTAAATTTGGGACTTTAAAGTACCGCGAAATAGCAATATAGCTTAGGGATCATGCTTCCTTATAATCTAAGGCAACTCGGTTACGAATTATACGAAACGTATTCGTAACAACCTTCGGAAATACAAACGATTTTAACCCCGAAGTAAATAACGCTTTATCGGATATTAACAAGCTATATAACCAGCCTATTATTTCTTTTAAAGGAACCCGAAAGCTTAGTAAAAATAAAAGTCGAAATCAAAGTTAAGGTTAAGGTTAAAACGGTAACATAGCGGAATTAAAGCAAAAGCATATTATTACCGACGAAAACCTTACCGGACCTACTTACGCAATATGCCTAGGTTTCCACAAATTACCAACCTACTAGTTCGTCTTTAAAAATAAAGCACCTAAGGATTAAAAACCGAACGAAACCTTATAACGATTAATTACAGAACGTATTAAAATAATCGCAGGCCTAACGGAAAAAATTAAGAGATTAAATCTTAAGGTGCCACCTAAAAAGTCCGAATAATTAAGCCGCCGGATAGGTATTACCAAAGCTATATTCCTAATATTTCACGTAACATTCGGAACGGCCACCTATCCTTTAAAAAATTTTTCCATCCTTAATTCGGGAATTACCTTTTACATTTTTAACGAAATAAGCAGATTTTTGAACTTTAAATTAATACCGTTAGAAAATTATGTTTACGCCGGAGATATAATTATCCTTATTTTCGGATACAAAAAAGTAAACATCCGATTCGAAAGCTTAAATGGCCTTCGATTAATGCGCTTATAGAACGTAACGTATTGCGAAGGTTTCGCCTATAACTTAATATCTTTACGGTTGTTAAAAAAATAAAGGTTTTAATAAAACCATAAAGGGATTAATAACTACTTATAACGAAAAGATAATTCGATTATCGGATAACTAACCGAAAGGTATAATCAAATAATACTCGAATACTTACTATTTTAACTAACTCGGAAAGCGTTCTTTATCCGACGGAAAAAGTTCAATTTATGGACAGAACGACCTCCGAATACAGCTGATACTCGACGATGGCATTTAAGGCTCGCTTACCCAGGTCCAGAAGCTTTCAACCACTTCGTAAGCCACTTTCGGGGGGTAAAAATTAAGAACCTTAGGCAGAGACGCCGGAAAGAAAATAAGATTATTATTATCAAATGTAATGCTTACGGGTGCGGAAAAGCGAAACGCTTAAACTGCAGAACTCGCCGAAGCCCACCCTTAAGGCCTGGAGCCTAACTAGCTATTAACTTTCAAGATTTGGAAGAAGATGGTAATCGTATTAACAACGTTATGTTTATAATTAATCGATTTTTAGGCTATATCTGGGACTGGTACCTTAACGACAGAAAAGCTAAAATAATTATAACAATACTAAAACAGGTTTTCGCAGTCCTTAAGAGCTATAGCTACAAAACAAAAGTTATAAAATGTGACAACGAGCTATACGGCAAAAAGCACCAGATCCGGGATTACCTCCAACTAAAGAGGAAAGTCCGAATCAAGCTTTCGGTACCTGATACGCAAGCTTAGAATAAAGGCGCTAAACGTTCGGGGGGTATGATCAAAATAAAAGCGATCTGCATACGAAAAGGGGCAAAGTTACCGCACTTCCTATGGGTAAAGATTTACCGCGTAGCAGTTTACTTATATAACCGGACCCCCAAATATATGTTTAACTGGTTAACGCCGTATAAACGCTTTCATACTTACCAGATATATAAGGAAAAGATAATAATTACCGACCGAAAACCCCGCCTGGGTTACCTTCGAGTTTATAGCTGCAAGGCTTACGCCCTAACAAAGAACGCATAGCGTAAGCAAAACAGGAAGCGAAAGCTTAACCCGAAAGCCTGGATTAGTTACTTCGTAAGGTACCAATCATCGAATATTTACCGCATTTAGAATCCCTTAACGAATAAAGTGGTAACAACTTACGACGTTATTTTCGATAAAAAAAATACCTTTAATGGTAACTTAAAGGACCTTAAAGACGACCTTTTTAAAATAACCGAGGACGAGTTATAACACCTACTAAATAAAGTCGAATACTTAAGGGGTTCACGCCTCGAATCTGGACCTATAGTTTACGAGGAAAATGAAGAAATAACGTAGCTATTAAAGGTAGGTACGGATGGCGTCGTTAAAAGCGAAAACGTGGTAAATTCGGACGAGGCAAAAGATACTTTTAAAGAATCTAATTCGTATAAGCCTGATTAACTTTATACGAATGCTTATTTCGCTCCTTATCCGACGCCCGATTCCATTCCGCCACGTCCTGCTGCCCTATTAACTGCCACCATTCGAAATGCCGCGGTTTTAAAAGAAAAAGCAGCCTTTAGCGCTATTCCTAAAAAACGCGAAAATATCGATAAGATCCCTAACTCCGGAGTTATATACCGCACCTTAAGCTAAAAAGTTACGTTTAATACAGGACGCTTAAGTTCGGTAATAAGGTTAAGGTACGGAAAGCAAGTAAGTAAGGCATAAGCTATCCGGATAGTAAACCGTCCGCATCGCCACTTTAATGGTATAAGGATAAAAGCTTAGGTTGATACCTTCGAGCATAATCAAATTAAGCGCTTATTATAAGCAGGAAAGAAAATCTATCGAAGAAATCTTCCGCCAGCTCCTAAGATATATAAGGAATTATAAAACCACCTTATGAGGAACGAGTTTCGGAAAGCAAAAAAAAACTATTTGGATAATTATAAACAGATAAGTTCGTAAACAAAATATAACCGTAAAAGGGCTAACGGAAAACAACTACTTGATTATATGTAAGTATACGTTTACAAGTTCGACAAATATAGCAACTTCCTAAAATACAAAGTACGTTTGGTAGTACGAGGTAATTAGCAGGTCTAAGGGAAGTACGAAAATACTTATGTATTTACTCTTGCTGGAAGATCCTTTAAAACCTTTATTGCAATAGCTGCGCGTTTCGACCTAAAGTTAATATAATACAACGTAATAAATGCTTTCGTTAATGCAAAGCTCGATAAGGAAATTTACATAAAGATACTACCAGGATACCGGAAACCGGGAATTATTTTATAACTACTTAAAACCTTATACGGATTGAGAAAATCTCCCTTATTTTAGCAGAAGGAATTATCCAAGATATTCACTTAATTAGGTTTCATTCCTGTCCTTTACGAGCCATACTGTTTCGCGCGAAACAATATCTTCGTATTTTTTTATATGGATGATATCGTTATCGTATATAAAAAGGAACGCGAAAAAGTTGTTAACGCCGCGATTAACCAGCTTAAGATAAAATATCAGCTTACTAAAAAAGACGAACTTTAATAATTTTTAAGAATTAAAATAATCCGAAATCGATCGAAACGTCGGATATAATTTTCATAATCGTCATACGTTAACAAGCTCGCTAGATTGATTAAAGGAAAAATAAATCCCGGCCGAACCGATATTCCCATAAAAAACAAAAAGTTACTTCCCAATTAGAAGATTACCTCCGATTACTTCATTAAGGTATATTAAAAGAAAATCAGCTTAATACTATATACCGCAGTTATTATTCGTCCGGATATTGCTTTTACAGCTTTAAAGCTGGCAAAATTTAACATAAATCCAAACCCCGAATATTATATTAAAGCAAATCGACTTATCCGGTACCTTATCGAAACGAAATATTACGCCTTAAAGTATGGCGGAACAGATACCTTCAAAGTAACTAGCGACGCTTCCTTTGCCGACAATTCGATCGATCGAAAAAGCTCTTAGGCTTACGTAATACGTTTATTTGGCGGCATAATCGGATAACGCGCCAGCAAGCAAGATACAGTAACTACTTTTACAACAAAAGCGGAATTGTTAGCACTTGCTTAAGCCGCAAAAAAAGCTATATACGTATCTCGGCTAATCAAAGAGCTTAAAGTTCGACTCGATACATCGACTATTATTATCCAGTATGATAATAAGTAAACGATTAAACTTGTTTACGCAGATATTGCCTAATTACAAACGAAGCTAAAGTATGTAAATATTCATAATTACTGGTTACGACAAAAAGCAATTTAAGGAAGGATTAAAGTAATATATATTCCTACGAGCGATATAATTACAAATAAGTTAACCAAGGTTCTCCCTGCTACCTCGTTTGGGTAATTTACTTAATAATTAAGGTTGACGGATATTAAAGAAAGGATACAGGAACGCCGAATTCGGGAATTATCTGATAAGGATCTATAAGGATTCGAGGATTACTTTAATTAATTAATATTCTATATCCAGGGCCTGCTATTAAAGAAAGCAGACCCTAAGGGGGTATGTCGGATAACTGGTGGTTGTCAGAAATGTGGCGTGTAGCTAAGGCATCGGAAATTGCTTGGGATCATAAGTGGAGACCTTTACCAGCCACATCATTTGTATGGACATACCAGACCATCTAGACACTAGACCATGCAATGGTCAAGTCAAGAGAACACACAATACAACAACACCACGTTCTAACCCCAATACTGAATACACGCTTGTGTCTGACAATATCGGAACAATTTAAATAATTATACGCAACAATAAAGACAGAATTTAAATTCGTATGCGATTAAATAAAGAAGTATTATAACCAGAAAAGGTTAAAGGAATTAACTTTCCAAAAGGAAAGAATAGTTTACTTAACTACCAAAAATATTTAAACTAAGCGATTAAATAAAAAAATTGATTTCAACTATATCGGATTATAAAAAATTATAAAGAAGATCTTAAAAAATAATTATTAATTGGAACTATTACCGAAGGTTAAATTCCATTTAGTTTTTTACGTTTCCTTATTCGAGTTAATAGCTGATATTATCAAAATTAATATCAGATACGAAAAAAAGGCAGAAAAAGATATACCGATATATAAAGTAAAAAGGATTTTAAATATACGTGAGAAAAATGGATTTATCGAATACTTAATTAAATGAAAAAACTACCCAGATTCCGAAAACACCTGGGAACCTACTAAGAACCTTATAAATGTCCAGCGCCTATTAAGGAGCTTTTACCAGCAAAACCGGCAGCGTTTAAAATAGCTTCCCAATTAGGATCCGCTGGAAAGGGCTAATTAGCAGTTTTAAAACCGGACAAGTCGGTTACCTCCGTAGTTTAAATAACCTACGTAACGGCCTTTATCTTAGCCTTTGTCTGTTCCTTTAATTTATCTAACGATTATAGGCCACGATTAATTATTTCGATAGTTTTAATACAAAGAAACTTTTGTTATTAACGTAACCGTTAAAAACGAAAAATAGCTTCGTTTATATCCCGTTACGATTAAAGAAGACGCTTTTCGGCGAAAGCCTTTTTACGCCTTAACCTTTCCTTTTCCCCTGAGATATTATGTAAAGAATTAATCAAAATGCTCAAACCATTATAATCCCGCTTATAACGAACGTAATTTTAATAACGAGTTACGTTTTCCGCTATAATGCATTTTTCCTTCCGTGTAAAACATACGGAGTAAGGTATAAGTTCGAAACCAGAATCTTTAATACCAAAAAATAACTTTTTACGTTCTTTTTTCTGATTAAAGCATTATCGCGGCTTAATAATCTTTTTAGTAATCACCTTAAGCATGATAAATATGTGAAAAAAACGAAAAAACTTACCAAGTTTGGAGATTTTTAAAAGTAAAGATTATAAAGGGGAAAAATCGTGTTATAAACTAACACCTTACTAACTTAGGCATACGGTCGGGATAAAACTTAGGAAACCACCGACTAAATTACGTAACATGGATCCGGATAAATAAACCGATCTAAAGGAATCTATGTATTTACGTAACATAAATCCGAACAAATTTCCGGATTTATGGGAATCCAATTTACTTATACGATATAAATCCGCGTAGATAAACGGATCCAGGGGAATCCAAGATAAGGATATATACGTTCGTTAATACCATGATAGATAAATCACCAGCTTATAATATAACTTGGTTACTTAGATTACCTTTGATAATCTGCTATTACCAGACGTGACTATTACAGACCTTATTCCTTAGTTTCCCACGACATTACTGCTAACATAAACCGTACGACTGGGTTTAATAGTTGGTCAAACCCCTTAGCCGTCACAGTTAAGCTTTGCGTGAAAAGCCTTAACTGCGCATAAAATTTTTAATCGTTTTTACGGCTTTTAAGTTCCTATTAATTATCGAGATATCATGCCGCATAACTTTAAATATGCGATACCGGTAATCCGTAACGATAGGACTTTTATAAAAATCATTTTATTCCCGATATAAAATTCCCATAAAGATCCCGGACCAGCCACAATTATTAATACTGCTGTCGATCCACCAAACCTTTCTTACAGAAATCGACTTCGGTTTTTAATTTTCGGATACGATTTAATTTTCGATAGTAACAGTTATCGATCTTTACAAATAATTATGCCGGCAAATATTGAAATGGTGCAGGGTGTAGAGCCGGGTACATAGCTTTGCCGATCAATTAGTCATTACCAGTCATGTATTTCTAGGAGTTCATTTTTCGCTGGGCGCAACCCCAGACACTCATCATCGCTTTACACAGGGATTCAACACCACACAATACAGTTTGCGTTGCCTTCATTATCTCTTGAACCGCGGGCTTAATCGTGACACTCTCTTCAATTATGCATTGATCAGGACCAAATCACCTCGTCCCAATTCAATTTGAGAATTATGCTGAAACTATTGGCGAAACTGGAAAGGGAAAATAACAACAGGTTTCAGAACTTCGAAGTCGAGATATTGGAAAGATATAAACTGGAAAGTTACGAGCGATAGTTTGCCCGGCTGCTCCTAATTGCGAAGAATATCCAGAATGCGGACAAGAATCGACGTGGATAGGAGCGTGACAAGGCAGTCTGAAGATGTCTTGGATTGAGACGTCTGCGATAGAGATAAGTTTAATGAAACCTAGGAATTGAGGTAGTAATCTACCATTTTATCCAATTTTATCTACACGGTCACGTCTCATCTATGGAGAAAACGCATTTGTATATACATTTTATCAGATAAATTAATATTCAAGAAAACGTTTATAACGTTATATTATTTAACCTTTAAGTTAAACTTAGTCGTAATAATAATTAAAGTTCGCAACGACTTTATAGTAAATATAAATACTTATATATTATTATAAACGTGTTTTAAGTTATAATTTGATTTATATCACGAAACGGGTCCGATATATTTACAACTAATTATATATATTAAACTTATCAAAGTTTATTTATATATATTTTAACCGTTATTTCTTTTTAATAACAGCTTTTATTCTTTTATAACTTTATAAATAATCTTTTTTCGTATTTATGTAATATTCCCCTTAACTGATATATACTTAACTCTCTATAGCCTTATAGCAATGGCGGTAAATTTTATTTATATAACCGGTTTTACAAGTTAAATACCTTCTTGTATATGAAGGTATTTTGACTTTTCCGATCAATATAATACGTATTTTAAGTAATTAACTTTTTAAATTGCCATAATTATCTAGCTGGTTATCGTACGTACTTTTAAAAGAGATCAACTATCCTATATTAAATATTGCTTTCTATACCGGATATTCGTTACGGATAACATCTTTTTCATTCGGAATATGCGGAGGGCCTATATTTATTACCTATAAAATCTTTTCGTCTTTTTCTCTCACTTTTAATTAAATAACATGAAAAAAAGCCAAGGCTACGTTTTATTTTTCACGACGACGTAATAATCATAACAATAATTCAAACCAACGTTAACGGCGATGATAATTTAAAGTCCGAAATAATTCAAAATATATCAGTTGTACAAAAACAATTAATCCTTTACGAATAAGGTCTTTTTATACTTTATAAATCTTTTACCCTTGTACTTTTTCAAAGCTATTTCTGCTATTTAACCAGTAACTGAATTCTTTTACATAAGACTTTATTTTATATATATATATTAAATAATTATCGTTTTATTTAAGTATTATAACCTGTCGGAATAACGTTTATAGCTCTTTTCCTAGCATATTTAAAGTTATCTTTTAAATTCTTAATGTTACCTAAAAAATAGCGATTCCGTTGATCTATATATCTCGAATCATAATAACCTTTTAATGAATAAGTTACAAATCTCGTAAACATTTATAAATCGGCAACTAATCAAATAATTAATGTACGCTTTAATATTTAATTTGTAAAGTTTTCTTTTACAACCGTAATTATTATAACGTAAGACATATAGCTCTATACTCGTAAATAAGCTCAGTAAAACTTTCGATTAATGATTATAACAGCGCTTTTATATACTCAGGAAATATAATAACTCTGTTAGACGCATTATAAAACAATGCGTATTTAAAGATACAGTTATATAAATATAAGGCCGCTTTAAAAGTGGATACGATTAAAAATAAAAATAACTTAACCTTATTCCGTATCGGAATCTTTTTTTTTAATTATATCCTTTAAACGTGTTATATATTATTCTGGGCCTAGGTTTGTTATACTAAAAGCTTAGGTTTAATATAGAAAAAAGGCGACTAAAATATATTTCGACGTTGATACTTATTTAATCTTGTATTATTATATATAATTATTGATATAAAAACCTTATCTTAATCCTTTAAGACTTTTTTAAAAAAGAATTATCAAAACGATATATTTAATCTATATTGCTTTCGATTTTTAAGAGAAATATCTTAAATGAAACTGAAATACCTCTCGGTAGCAAATATAACGCATTTATATTTTCAGGCAATTTTCTTTTTTCGAAAATTGCAAAGCTGACGATGATTCTTTATTTTAATTAGGATATTTCCTTTTTCAGTCTACGGCGTATTGACTTTTTAATCTTCGTTCTATCGCATCCTTAATATTCGAATGTTATAAAACCATTTAAGCAAACCACTCTTATATAGAATTATAATTAAACGATTATTTCGAAACATAAATAATTTCATCTTAGGTATTACATAATCCAGATATCGATCCGTAATAACTTTATGATCTATAAGTTAACGTTTCGTCTATAAGTAACTAAGGTTACATAGAATATTTTAACATTAGTTCATATTTTAATAAATTTATTACAGTTATTTCTTAAGGTAATAACAACCTAGTTGTGTATATTTCGAACATAATTATTAATTTCCTTCTTATTTTATTAATATTAGTTTTTTCGGAGTTACTCGAATAATACCAAACTGAATACGAAACTTTTATAATACGTTATATTACATAAATGTAACTCTTTCATTCTGTTAAGCGTTTAAAAACTCATATTAACCTTTTCGTACCTTTTAGTCGGGATAAATTGTTACCTGGGTACACCCCGTCACCTTATACGGTTACTTTATGTAACGAACCTGTCATACATTTACCTGGAAGTATGAGCAGTATCCGAAATGGGGTTTTGATTTGCAGGTAACAATAGGGCGAGGGTTGATTCACTAAGGGTATGTTCGTTAAAGAGATTTAAAGATTTTTCCCTTAGCTAGAGAACGGTGCAGTTACCTTTAGTTAAAAGCTTAGATTGATAGCTAAAGAGCGAAATTAAGTAGGTGCTATTTATATGGGAAACTGGGTTATATATATCCTAATTCCTTAAAGTGAGTATGTCGTGGATCTGTGTAATCTGTATGATCTGGTCCCAGATCATCCAGATTAACCAGATCACTTTAAGAGCCAAGCCCTTCCCCCGAGGTTTACCCGTAACGGGCACGAGCCAGGCCTTAAAGGTCGGTCTTTTCAAAATAGGAACCCCTGTTCCTGTAATACTATTTCCCCTTTCCAAGGATCTTTGTCCTAAAGATAAGAACCGGAGGTGGTCACCTTTATTTTTGTTGGAAAGAGTTTTTCTAAGGACCTTTTAGCTAATTTCATTACGATAGGTTATATTTAAAAAGAAAAAAGAAAGCTTCGTTTAAGTTAATGCGATTTTCGCAATACTCGTGCTAATTTAATTAATAAGTTTGGCATTAAGGCCTTTCCTTATTTTAATTATGTTCGGCTTAATAAAGCTGATTGTTTTTACGTCCCCGAGTTTTTGCACTATAATTGTTACATTCGTCGTTAACGTCCCTTTTGTAACGTTTTAACCCTGAATTTTTTTTAAAAAGATAAACGAAACGTAAAAACGGTTGCAAAAAAAAATAACGTACCTTAGAGGACGAATTTTTGGCACATCAAAAAGCTATAAAAAAAAGCGTCGTAAACAAAACGAAAAGTTACTAAAGTTTATTAGAAAACTAAGGCGGTTTCGCTTTCAGCAGGACTTTCTTAAAAAGAGGGCGGTAAAGTTATTAAAAAAGGGTTTAAAGTTAAATCGGTTGGAAGAACGAAAAAAGATGGAAAAAGAATAGCGTCGTATGAAAGCCGAACAGGTGCAGCTTGCTTCCGAAATAAACGCCATAGCGGAGGCGTTTACTTTGTTTAACTGGAACGCCTTAAGGTTAGATTTAAGCGGGGGACCATTGTCGCCCGCGACTTTGGCCGTATTAAAGACGGTCCGTTAAGATTCTGCCGGTAAAACGTCTTAATTAGATTTATCGCATTCGTTAGATGGTTAAGTAATTCTTAAGTGTTTTTTTCGTATAAGTATCCTTTTTATTTAATTAGATATTAAATTTTGTTTTTGATTATTTTAAAGTTTAATATCCTTTCGATTTCGTATTCGTTATCGTTTTTTTCGATCTTTACGCTTATCTTTAGCGGATCGTTTTTAAGTATTAATTTAAGCAAGGGAATGTGGAAAATAAGGTATATCTTTATTATTTTAGGTAATAATAATCGGTAGTTAATTTTGGAAATAACTTTATTAATTTTAAACAGGTTAAGTTTTTTGAAATTAAGCTTATTGCTGGGCCTTTTGGTTTTAATTTGTAAAATGTTCGACGTTACGTTTTATTTTTGGCGTAATAAATAAACCTTATTTCCTTCTGCTAAAATTAGGTCTTTAATTTTATTATTATTATAATACTGGGCCATTTTTTGCTGAAAATAATGTAATTCGGTTTGTAAGCGAGATTATATTGTCTTGATTTTTGTTATTATTATTTCGGTTCGTAAAGTTATGGTAATAATCATAGGAATTTTATGCAGTAATTACTTTGGTCGTTAGGTTATTGCTTTATGTCCGTATATAGCTGTATAAAGGGAGATGCTTATGTTTTCGTTAGTAAATATATTATAAGTTATTTATATTAATGGTAGTAACTTTACTCAATTGTTTTATTGGTAGTTGATATAATTTTAAAGGTATTGTTTTAAGGTTTGGTTTAATTATTCCGTTTAATTATTTGTTTATAAGTAATAAGCTGTCGAAAGCTTAAATTTAGTATTTATTTGTTTAAAAAAGCTAATGTTAAATTTAGATATAAAAAGTTTATTTCGATTAGAAATGATTTTTTTGGTATTCCGTATTTATCGAGGTAATATCGGATAAATACATAAGCTAGTTACTTTACCGTCGTAATTCCTTTAAAAGGTAGGAAGTACTTATATTTAGTAAGTTTGTTGACGATTATCCAGATTCCGTCGTATTTAATTTTAGTAATTAAGTTTTTAAATGGAGAAAGGTTGGTAATAAAATCCTAAGCTATGGTATTCCATGTTTTATTAGGAATGTCGGTAGGTTATAACAGCTTATAGAGTTTATGGCGTACTGTTTTAGCCTTATTATAAATATTGCAATTTTTGATAACCTTTTTAATTATTCGGCGTAATTTTGGGAAGTCGTACTTTTTTTGTAATCGTCGAATAGTTTTGAAGATTCCTTAATATCTATATAATAGGTTTTCGTAAAATCTTCTTATAAATTGTTCTTGTTAATCCTTAGGTATATAGATTTTGTTATGGTATAATAGTGGGTCCTTTAATTATCCTTTTAACTGCTGGACTTTTTTTTTTTTACTTATGTCGTAAAAATTTCGAAACCTTATTAAAAGTTCGGAAGTTGGTTTCTTTAGGATTTCGCATAATTATATAGTACTATCCTTATTATATTATAACATTTGCATGTTTCGTCTGGGAACTTTAGAATTATAATCGCTTTTGTAATTAAGAATATCCGCCTAAATGTTTTTTTTAATGTAATATATCTTAAAGTTAAATCTTAACAGGAAAATTATTCAAGTTTTATATCGTTTATTTAGCTTTTGTGCTTTTATAAATCGGGTAAGGTTTTTGTAATTAAAGTAAATATCGAAAGGTTTTTTGGTTCCGCTAAAAAAAGGTTCCTATTTTTTAAAAGTATTAATAATTATTAGTAATTTCTTATCATAAATTGGGTATCTGAATTCTATATTTTGGAATACTTTCGAATAATAAGTTACTGGGTACTATTTATTGTTATCCTTTAGCTATTTTAGGACGGTACTTAATACGTAATTTAAGGCGTTAATTTTCAGGCGTTTCTTTTTGTCCGTATTAGGTAACCTTATTATGGGTTTATTAGTAATTACGTTTTTTAAAATTTGGAATAATCTTTTTGTATTTTTTAGAAATTTAAATTCCTTATTAACGTATTTTTTGGTAGTAAATTTCGTTAATGGTTTAATTATATTTCCGTATCCCTTAATTAGGTTTCGTACGTAATTCGTAAATTTTAAGATTTGTCGGATGTTAATAACAGTTGCCTTATTAGGGATAGGCCAGTTTTTAATTACTTCTATTTTAAAGCGTTAAATTTGAATTTAGCCGGGGGTAAGTATATATCCTAGGAAGTTTAGTTTTTACATATACCATACGCCTTTAGCTAAGTTAACTCGGATGTTTGCTTTATTTAAGGTTTTAAGTATTTAAGTTATATGTTATTTGTATCCCTTTAAAGTTTCGAAGTAAATAAGAATATCGTTAAGGTAAACGAATATAAATTTATCTAGATATTTCGGTAAGGTGGTTATTATTAGGCGTTGGAAACTGGCGGAAGTATTGGTAAGTTTTATAAATATTATTCGGTATTCGTAAAGTCCATATATTATTTTAAATACCGTTTTCCATTTTTTTCCTTAGGCCATTTTAATACGGTAGTAACCGTTTTAAAAATTAAATATAATAAATTATTTAGTTTTATTAACGTTTTCCTTTAGTATGTTTATAAGTGTTAAAGGGTATCCATTTTT
The DNA here is from genome assembly GCA_004154915.1 of Monosporascus ibericus. Lineage (NCBI taxonomy): Eukaryota > Fungi > Ascomycota > Sordariomycetes > Xylariales > Monosporascus > Monosporascus ibericus. Next base: position 26,765 of record QJNU01000461.1, on the reverse strand, counting down.
AATCGTGATATCGTTAAACTGTTTATAATCGATAACCCTTTTAAAAACCAGGTTTCCGTTTTTGTTAGTTTTTTGTTTTTTATTTTTGGTTTTCGGTACCATAAGAACTGGGTATTTAGTAGGAAAGTTAAAAGGTTAAATATATCCTTTTTTTATATCGAGTTAAATAATTTTTTATAAAACTTTTAACTTTTTAAAATTTATATGGTAAATTTTGTAAAGTTTAAGGTAATATCCCTTTTTAATGGGTATCCGGTAATCCTATTAATCATATGGTAATAGTTCCTAATCTTCCTTATCTTTAAATAATCTTTTAAATTTTCCGTATTTATATAGTATTATTCCGGTTTGGTCTGGTACTTATACTTCTCTGATAATATAACAAACCTTTTGCTTATTTTCTTTAGATAGTTTCTTCTTATTTTCCCAGGAAAGTATTTAATATTTCCAGTTAATATATAAATTATTAGTTTTAAGCTATGGCATTCCCAGGATGATATCATATCCAAAAATGTCGGCAATATCTAATAAAATTCATTCCTGGTATTCTTGGATCTAAACGGGAAATTCTTCCGTTTTTCGTAAAATTCGTCCGTTTTTATATTTGAATAAGCTTCCGTTTACTATGCGTAACTTGTAAAACTTTACCTTATACCTTCAAGGAATTTAATGTTTTTCTGCCGTAACGGGAAAGATAAAGTTACTTTCGGCTTTAAAGTCGATTATGGTTTTAAATATTTTGTTCTTGTATTAAAAAGGAATCTTAATCTAATTGCGTATCCCTTAAATCGCTTTGTATAAAGTTTGTAAATTAGGGCTTTTCGATGCCTTATTTTTGAAGGCCTTTAACGTTTTTTAACTCGTAATAATATCCAGCTTAAGAAAGTCTTTATTTGCGTACCTTTCGAATAGCGTATTTGGTATATTAATCGTTCTTGCATCTAAACCACGTTTTCTTGCTATATCTGCATTCGGAGATAACTATTCTTTTTGGGTTTGATTTTTAATTTTGCATCTTCCGAATTATGTGGTTAAAAATGTGGACTTCCAAAAAAGATATTCCTATATTTAGGAGTTTATATTAAATGCAAAGCATCGGGGAATAACATAAGTATCCCTATAATATGGCTTTTTAACTTTGTTTTGATTTGGGATATAAGTAGCAAAACCTAGGGTACTTTGGTTATCGGCAAGTTTCTATATATTTACATTCGTTATTTAGTTCGGTAGGTATTTTTTCGTTCCATTTAAGCTAAAAATCATTATCTTCTTTAATTTAGAGGTAAACGAGATAATCGTTAAGGTAATAAGCGGTAAAATATAGCAAATTATGCTGGTTTGCTTAAGGTTTGGTATATACTATGCATTCGGGAAGTTTACAAAGTTCCAGAAATAACTATCCGTGGTTGTTAACGTCGGGTCGAAATTAACCATTTTCGTTATATATCTTACATTAAGATATATCAAAGTAACAAAAGTATCCTAGCTTTATGGCTATTCTAAAAGCTATTTATCCGGGGTGATACTTGCAGGTTCTGGCCTTAAAGTCCTGGCAAATAGGATAATTCTGGTATTTTAGGTTGTCGTTCTAGATTTAAATGGTGGTGGCAATAGTAAATTCTAACTGGAAGGAAGTTAAGTTAACTTTTTTTTCTTCTTTTTTTACCTTACTGTCGGTTTCTTGTTTAACCGCTTTGCCTTTTTTTTAAGGTTAAGGAATCCCTTTTTTCTTAGAATTTCTTTTAACGGGAAAACGATATTCGTTTTTAAAATATCCCTTTTTGCTATAGTTAAAACACTTTATATTGAACTTATTTTTTTAGAGTTTTTTCGAAACAGTACTTATTTCCTTTTAAAGCTTACCCTTATCCTTTTTAATTTGGTTACGAAAGCTTTTATCGTTATTTCGTTTATCAGTTCCTTTTATTTCGAAGTACCGATTAAAAGTATGTCGGTTAGCAATAATTGCTTTATCGGTATACTTTTTAAAAGATCTTATTTTGGGTATTATATATATTTTATCCTTAACTTCAGGTTTTAAGCTATTATTAAAAGCATAAAATAACGCGCTTTCGGGTAAATTAAAAATTGCGGCCAAACGGTTAAATTTTGTTATATATTTTATAGCCGATTTGGTTTGGTAAAAAAGGTATAATTGTTTTACTAGGTATTATTCCTTATTTAGGTTTCCAAATATAGTTCGTATTCGGTTTTCGAAATATCGGTAATCGTTAAAGATATAATTAGTAATATTTTAAGATTCCTTCAGGTAATTTTCCAGGTAATCCTTTTTAATAAGCTCGAATTATAAAAGAAATTGTTTAGTAAATAACTGAAAGATGGTTATTATTTTTTAATAGTTTTCCGTTAAGGAGCTTTAATAAAACTTAAGGTAAGTTCTAATTTGGACGAAAAATCCTTCCATATTTGTTATTCCGTTATAAGGTTTTGAGGTTATTAATTTGTAACCCTTAATTTCTGGCATTCCGTGGTAGTTAGGAGGTGGAATAATGGCTTTGCGGTACCGATTGGGGCCGAATAATGAGGGTGCTAGGGTTTTTTTCTTTCATCTTTTGGGTAGGTTAAGCCATTCTTTTTTTAAAGGGTTGGGGGTTTTTTCTTTGTTTTTTTTTAAGGCTTGGATTCTGCGTAATAGGATTTCCATTTTTTCCTTAGGGGAAAGCTTTTTCTTTTTTCCTTTTGGGCCTTAAGGTACTTAAACCACTGGCTTTTCTTTTTTTTTCCGAATTTCCCTGGACCTTAATAATGTCCTTTGGGGCCGGAATTGGCTGCTGGGTTTGAAAGGAAAAAGAGTTTCCCTTATTTCGAGTTGTAGGAAGTATAATATTGTTAATTAACTGAAGAATCTTTTCGATAAGGGGTAGATTATTTAATCTAGTTATTAATTCCTTATTAATTTATAACGGGGATCGGGTATATTATTTGGTTTTTAAACGTCGTTCTGTAATGTCGTTTTCATTAAGTTTAGGAAAGCTTATGCCTAATTAGGTTTAGAATTATCCGTCGGCTATTAATTAAGGAGCTATCAAAATCTAACGAACCTGTTATATATTTACTTGGAAGTATAAATAATATCCGAAATAAGGTTTTGATTTGCAGGTAACAATAAGGCGAGGGTTGATTTATTAAGGGTATGTTCGTTAAAAAGATTTAAAGATTTTTTCCTTAGTTAAAAAACGGTATAGTTGCCTTTAGTTGAAAGCTTAGATTAATAGCTAAAGAGCGAAACTAAGTAGGTGCTATTTATATGGGAGATTGGGTCATATATATCCTAATTCCTTAAAGTGAGTGTGTCGTGGATCTGTATGATCTGTATGATCTGGTCCCAGATCATCCAGATCAACCAGATCACTTTGAGAGCCAAGCCCTTCCCCCAAGGTTTACCCGTGACGGGCACGAGCCAGGCCCCAAAGGTCGGTCTCTCCAAGACAGGAACCCCTGTTCCTGTAACACTTTAAAGTGCAAAAACTTATTAATTAAGTTAAAATATATATATCGTACATCTTAGGTTTGGAGTTAATAAATCCTCTAAGAGGTAAAACGTAACGTTTATTATATTACGTTAACTAATAAATAAAAACACGTTAATATTTATTTTTTTCACTTTAAAGTTAACGTACCACACGGGCGAGCTGTACATACGGGCGAGCTGTACATTTTTTTCACCATTTTAACTATTTAACTTTAATTACTTATTTTTTAACAACCATAATATGGAACGACTTACAAAAAAAGCGAGAATAAACCTAACCGTTCAGGCTAAAAAGCAAAATCCGAAACTTAATTATAAAAAGCTTAATTTTATTTATGACGTTCCATTTATTACCTTAGGAACGCGAATTAACGGCAAACCCGCCCGAACCGATATTATTCTTAATTCGCGAAAATTAACGTTAACCGAAAAAAAATCGATTATCGAAAAAATCCTTAACCTAAATACGCGAACGTTTCCTATCCGGCTTTAATATATTAAAGATATGGCGAATTTACTACTTAACTAGCGCGCCGTAAAACGCGTCGGGGTTAATTGGGCGTTAATTTTTGTACGACGGCAAAAAAAACTTAAGACGCGTTTAAATCGAAAAATCGACTATTAAAGAATATTATGCGAAAATTTAAAGGTATTTCGTAAATGATTTAAGCTAGTTCGAACTATAATCGCAAAATACGGCATCGTAAAAGAAGATATTTACAATTTTAACCAAACGGGTTTTTTAATAGGGTTTTTAATGGTATGCGGCATGGTAGTTATAAACGCCGAAAAACGTGGAAGATTTAAATAAGCGTAATAAGGTAATCGGGAATAGGTTATAATTATATAAATTATTAATTCGTAAAATTAAGTTATATTACCATTTATTATTTTGGCAAGGAAAACTTACCTTATTTCTTAATATTACGATAACCCATTATTAGCTTATTAAAAAGTCGGTACTAATTTTAATAGTTGGATAATTAACGAATTAAGTTTAGAATGGATTTAATATTTCGATAAACATATTCGAACGCATACGAAAGGAACTAAACGTTTTTTTATCCTTAACGGTTACGAAAACTACCATTTAATCGAATTCGAAAAATATTACGCGAATAACGATATTATTACTTTTTATATGCCCGCGTATTCCTTTTATCGGTTTTAACCTTTTAACTTATTTTGTTTTTCCGTTTTAAAACGCGTTTATTCGCTTTATATCGAAGGTTTAATATAACGTTACTATACCCATATTACGAAAAAAGATTTCCTCGCCGGTTTTTATGACGCGTTTAAAACTGCTATAACGTCCGATAATATTAAATCCGGATTTGCAAAAGCTGGACTTGTTCCATTCGATCTTAATAACGTTTTTTCCGAATTGGACGTTCTTCCGATTATGCCTATACCGACGGTTTCGCCGCTTACTTCCGCCGGTTCCATTTTTTCTCTTTTTATAAAAACCCTTAAAAATATCCGTAAAGTAACGAAATAAAGATATTACTTTCAAAAAAAGATCAAAAATTACCAGGGTAGCTCGCCGACAAAAATAATAAAATCAGTTAATTTTTTGATAAAAAATAACTTATTATTTTTGTACGAAGTAACTTTTCTTCGGAAAAAAACCGCCTAATTACGCAAAACTAATTATCTTTTTAACAAACGCCGAAAAATTAAAAACAAACGTTTTTAAAAAGGAGGAATACTTATTATATAAAAGGGATAAACTTTTTTGGCCGAAAAAGAAAAAGGTGGTAAAGAATTATAACCAACAACGGCTAAAGGTAATCGTCGTAAAAGGGTTAAAACGAAAAAACGGAAATGTGGCGTCTACGGCAAGCCCGGACATAATGCGCGCACTTATAAAGAAGCTGTAGATACGTTTAACGACGGAAAATCCGATTAGTTTAAATTAATTTATCGCGTTATAGTTGTTTTATTTGGATTTGTTATTATAGAATGACAAAAAAGTGTACAGCTCGCCCGTGTGTACAGCTCGCCCGTGTGTACAGCTCGCCCGTGTGTACAGCTCGCCCGTGTGGTACGTTAAATTATCTTTTAAATAATTAATTTCTTTGTAGTTTTTAATAAGCTGCCAATTTGTTTTTCAAAACTCAATTAAAGCAAATTCGGCTTTCGACGTATGCTATTACCCTATCGTGAAAACGGAAACCTTTTAAACTTTAATAAAAATGCATAACGTTTTTCACCATTAAACCGTCTACATCAATGAACCGGCCGTTTTTTAACACCTCGTAACAATTAATCCAAATAACTTAACTATAATATATCGCATTAATTTAAATTTATCGGATTTGTTTTCGCTAGACTTATCTATAGCTTCCTTACAAGTACGCGTATTATGTCCGGGCTTGCCATAGACGTTACATTTCCGTTCCTTCGTTTTAATCCTTTTGCGACGATTACCTGCAACAGTTATTGGCTGCATTTTTTCACCACCCCCTTCCTTTTCAGCCAGAAAAGCTTGTCCTTTTTGTATAATAAGTGTTCCTTTTTCCTAAAGACGCTTATTTTTAATCCTACGGCGTTTGCGAAGGGTATGGTTGGTTTCGCGTAATTGGACGTTTTTTCCCGAAGAAAAGCGGCTTTATGCAAAAGTAACATGTAACCTTTTGTTATAAAATCAGCCGACTTAATTATTCTTATTAGCGAACTACCCTGATAATTTTTAAATTTCTTTTCTTTTTTGCAACGTCCTTATTTTGTTGCTTTACGGATATTTCTAAGGGTTTTCGCGGGCGGGGAAGTAAAACCAGCAAAAGTAAGAGGGGAGACGGTCGGTGTAGGTATAACAGGAGGAATTTCCAAGTCGGATAGGACGCTATTAAGATCGAATGGAATAAGTCAAGCTTTTTAAAAGCCGGATTTAATGTTATCAAACGTTATAATAACTTTAAACGCGTCGTAAAACCTGAGGAGGAAATCGTCTTTCGCAATATGGATATGATAGCATCGCATTAAATTCTCGATATATAACGACTAAGCGCGTTTTAAAACAAAAAAGCAGGATACATCGAAAGGTTAAAGCCGATAAGTGGAATACGCGGGTATGTAAAAAGTAATAATACTGTTATTCGCGTAATATTTTTCGAATTCGATCGAATGGTAATTCTCGTGGCCGTTAAAGATAAGGAAACGTTTAATTCCTTTCGTACGCGTTCGTATATATTCATTAAAGTGCTAAATCCATTTTAGACCTAATTTATTTGTTATCCAGCCATTATGCCTTATACCGAGCTTTTAATCGGCTGGTAATTAGTATTTTCGATACCAGGAACTAAGGTAGTTTTTTCCTGCTAAAATGATAAATGGAGGTATAACCTAACTTTGCGAATTAATAGATTGTATAGCTGTTACCTATTTCCGGTTACCTTATTACGTCTGTCTAGGTTTTTTAGGTTTTTTAACATTTATAAATTACCATACCCGATATTATAAAAAATCTCATTAAAATGCCCGTTTCGTCGAAATTCTAAATATCCTTTTTTGCGATGCCGTATTTTACGATTATAACCCGAACAAGTTCGAACTACTTGCGAAACGCTTTTGAATTTTCGCATAATATCCTTTAATAATTGATCTTCCGATTTAAACGCGTTTAAAGCTTTTTTTGCCGTTTAACAAATCTCGACGCCTAATTAACCTCGACGCGTTTTGCGACGCGCTAAGTAAGTAGCAAATTGCCTATATCTTTAACGCATTAAAGCCGGATAAAAAACGCTTGCGAATTCAAGTCGAGAATGCGGTCGATAATCGATTTCTTTTCGGTCGGCGTTAACTTTTGCAAAAAAGGGATATTGTCAGTTCGGGCGTATATACCGTGATTTCGGTCCTTTGAGGTCGACTTAGCAACTTTATATATAAAACTAAATGTCGCATAACTAATTTTCGGGTTTCATTTTTTAGCCTGAATGTGTCAGCTAGCTGGGGGGTGCGTAGCGCACCTCATATACGGAAAGGTCACCTACTGATCGGCCCATACACGTTCCGTAGCTAAGCTACTTAACGCTATACGCGTGCAACAGTATACGTATCTAGCCTAATATAATAACATAACTAATTTCTCCTATATCTAATAATTAAAAGTTTTATTCGCTTAATTCGCGTAAATATTAACTAATCAGCTATTATTAAGACGATATAAGCTATATATCAGCAAAAATCATTAATATACTTCAATAGTAACAATAACGATCTTACAGTTAATGTCCTAAATCATTTACCAAAAGCCTAAGGACTGGGACCGCTTTAAAGGCGAATTCCAATCTAAAGCGTACGCGCTTAATATTTGGGACTTTATCGATCCTGATTAATTACGTTCGTAGCCTGTTAAACTTACAGAACCCGATATAGCCTTATATCCGAAAAAACGAGTTCGTCCTTAAACGCAAAGTAATACCCCAGCCTCCGATAATATATTCGAAGACGTCGACCTTATAGGTTATCATACGAACGTTCTTAAGATAACGACCGAAAGCAAACATGTTTACAATTAAGAATTTACAACATACATTTATAAAAATCGGAAGTACGATACCTTCCGTAAGAGTATTAACGACCTTACGAAATGGGTCCTAAAATTTATATCTCCAGCGATCAAAACAAATCTTCTTCCAGGGAAGAACCTGCGAAAGTGGTCCGCTAAGCTGGTTAAGTCCGGCAAAGTGTACGACGGCAGGTTACTGATTAACACCTAACGAAAGTACCGCAAAGGGCTAAAGCAAACCTCGAAATCTGGCAAAAAGCTAAACGAATGGATCATAAGATGGCAAGAAATTATGTCCTAAAGGCAGCAACATGGTATCCCAGAAACGAATATAACGATCATATAGGTTAACGACCTATATACAGCTTTAGCTCTTATCGTGGAAACCTGGATAATAATTTTCCAAATGGTAAAAAAAACAAAGATCGATAATGGTATGATCAGTTACCAAAAGGTAACAGCTAATCTCTTAAATTACTGGGTTATAACCCATTACCCATCTATATTAAGAAACGTTAAGGTAACGTTTCCTACGTTTTACGGGATTTTCGCGGATTTTATTAATCAGGATAATCCTAATTACGAAGAAACCAAACTTATTAACCTTTAGCCATAAGGAAGAACTTAGGTACGAACGCCGAAGCGAAATAATCGTAAAGGTTCCCATACGGACCGAAGCGTTAATAAACGGAAACTTTAAAAGTTGAATAGATAAGGTATATGGTATAAAACGTATTTAAGTAATTATCATAAGCTAACCCCGTACATTTATGCATTCCTTAATAAAGTTTTAAAAAGTTTCCGATTTAATAAAGGTTTAAGATTATTCGTTCGAAACCGAGTAGCTGCCGATTAATCCTTAAAAAAAAGATTAACCGCTTATCAAAATCTATGGAGAAGTTAATTACAAAAATAGATTAATTCTTAAACGGAATAAAACAAATTTTGGCGTATTTCCTGATTACTAATTAACGTGACGTTATAAGCGTTTCGTTTTACCTCTTAAAAAATTTATTCATCCTAGACTTAAGGTTTACGATATATATCTTTAACCTTATTAACAGGTTCCTAAATTTTAAAACAACCGTATAAAGTGATAGAATGTACGTAAACAATAATTTCGTCCCGATTAAAAGGTACGGAAAGGTTAATGTATTACTTTAAAGCCCTAACGGTACGAAAGCGTTGCGGCTTTATAATATGGCTTATTACGAAGAATTCGTATGTAACTTAATATTATTCCGATAGCTGCGGAAGAAGGGTTATTAATAAAATAACCGAAAGATTAATAACTGCATTTAAGATAAGTATAATTAAGTTATGGCTACGTTAACAAACAAGTTTAATTAGTTCGTTATTGAAGATATTAACGTAATTACCTTTTATGTAACCTTCGTAACCTATAAACGAAACGTTAACTTATAGACGAAAAGATTACCACGTATAGGTAACGGTATCATATGGCACTTACGCCTAGCCCATCTAGGCCCCGAAATAATCGCCTAGTTATAATCCCATATTAAAAAAGTCCTATTAAAAGGTTTTATAATAATCGAATATTAAGCATATGGCAAGGCGAAGGTAAAAAGATAAATGCGTCGCGAGCTTTAAAAGGAAGCATGCCGATTAGGCCAGAAAATCGCCATCGACTTTACTAACTTCGAAGAAAACCTTAAAAGATATAAATACGTTATGTTTGTTACTAATAAATACTGAGGCTTTATATAAGATATCTACTTAAAGAACCGAAAGCAAAATATATTAATCATAACGTTTCGATACCTTTTAAGAATCTTAAAAAACCAAGATAAGGTTTTCTTATAAATATTCGAATGCGATAACGAAATCTTGAAAAATTACCAACTTCGAAATATATTCTAATCGCGTTTTTTTAATATCAAATTTAAGCCCTTAAGACTACCTACCTACGCCCAGAACGGAAGTACAAAACGTTTAGGAGGTATAATTAAACAGAAAGTGATTACAATACGAAATGGCGTTAAGTTATTAACGTTCTTAATCGTTTATATCTTTAAAACGGCAGTATATTTATATAACCGTAGCCCTAAATACTCTTTCTTTTAACAAACTCTATATAAGCTTTATTATACTTATTTGGCGTATAAAGACGGCGTTACAGTACTTAATTAAAAGCCCTAAAAGGATTACTTACGTGCTTATGATTATATGGCCTACGTTATGACGACTACCGCCATAAAGAAAGAATAAAAGTTTTAAAACTTAAATCCCAAACTATGGATTAACTTTTTCGTTAGTTACAGATTAACAAATATTTATAAAGTTTGAAACTTATTAACGAACAAAGTTATCGCCATTCGAAACGTACAATTTAACGAAGAGATTACCTTTTTTAATAATATTAAAAACCTTTAAAAAGAATTTTCTAAGTTCCGGAAAACGAACTACAAATTTTGCCCCGATAAATAAAGATACTTAATTAAGTGTCACACTTACTAGGGAGCAGCTGCACAGCTCTTCAGAGGATATGCTGATATTATCTGATATCTAGGAAGCTAGAAACCGTGATCCCACTAGTTATGGGTGATCCACTGATATAGGGCTTCGGAACGGGACAACGTTGTTCCGAATGATCCCTGTGGCTCTGATGGGCTCTATAGGGGGGTGCTTTTCTGCGACATTAAGTTAATAATTACTTAATACATATCCAAAAAAAGGATAAAAACTTAAACGGGATTTATTTACCGGCTGAATCGGAGGGATAATTCTAAAGTAATACAGGCGAAAAAGACGTACGGAATAAAAGAAAATAAGTTTATTCGCATAAAATTAATTTTCCTTATACGACGGTTTTATTCGAATTATTTCCGACCTTTAAACTATTACTACCATCAACGTTTGCATTAATAACTGTTACTATTACCGCGCCGGCAAAAATAATAAAGGTAATGAAATGGTGCAGGGTGCAGAGCCGGGTACATGGCTTTGCCGATCAATTAGTTATTACCAGTCATGTATTTTTAGGAGTTCATTTTTCGCTGGGCGTAATTCCAGAAAGAGGAGATACTTATTATCGCTACATATATAGATTTAATACCACATAATACAGTTTGCGTTACCTTTATTATCTCTTAAACCGCGGGCTTAATCGTAATACTTTTATTAATTATGCATTAATCAAGACCAAATCACCCGTCCTAATTTATTTAGCTGCTAATGCAAGGAAACTGGGTTTAATTAGCTACCGAAATAACTTACGATTTCCGATTATTAAACGGAGGGGATAAGGTCCTAATTAAAACGCAAACTCGATTATAATTACGGTTACGATTACGAATATAACGACTTGATAACGATACGCAAACTCGACCACTAAAAAGAAAATAAGTTTTTAAGATAACGCCGCAACCTTTTTTGCGATTAATAAGAAACTTACTAAGTTAAGATTATAATGCTTTATTTTAAAATACGGTTTTATTCGGAAAATAATGAAAAAGCATAAACGTAAAAAATAACCGGTTTCGGAATATGAACTAATTACCTAAGTTTTAAACCGATTACGCAATTCAGAAAATAAATTATGTTATGCAAATATTAACGTAATAAAATTAAGATTACGAAACATTTTAAATTAAGGTTATTAAAGTTATAATTACGTCGTTAACGACGTAATTATTCGGATTTTAACTAATTAAATAATGGGACCGACGATAAGATTAATAATATAAAGCAAGTTACGAATTTAGGTAAGAAAAGGATTAAGGTTATAAAATTACTAATATTACGGACGAAAGAAAAAAGATAAAAAAAGGATTAATATCCTTTAATATAATACGAAAGTTAGGAAAAAGATAATAAATAACATATTTTGAACCTTATTAACGTTAATCGGATAATAATTTATTTAATTATTATTAAAAAGTATTATTTAAAACTTACTACTTTTAATTAACCTTAATATTAAAGCATTTAAGTTAACAATAAAGGTATTAATAAATAAGTTAAAAAAGGCCTAGTTTAATATAAGCCAGAAATAATACGTTAATTAGGATAAAACCGTTATAATAAATGGTAAAAAAAAACGGCTGCTTATTTTTTTATTATAAAAAAAGTATATTTAAAATAAACATTACGGATAATTATTTATTTTATGCCTAAATATAGTTCCGTTAACCCAGCATTTTAAAATCCGAATAATCTTAAAATTAATAAATTTAATTAATTTAAAATATGTTTTAATAAATTTACTAAAAACCCGTTAAAGCTTTTTAAGATTATTACTTAAGCTAAGCGATAATAAGGCCTTTTATTTATACCGAAATTCCTTCTTCCAAAAAAAAAACCAAAGTTTTGTTTTAGATATTACTATTTAGTACCGATCGATAAAGAACTTTTACGAAAGTAAAGTTAATAAAAAAAAGCCCTTAAATAATCCGATTAAATCCCTAAAACCTATACGGGATTCGAGCTTTTAAATACTTCCTAAAAATTTAATCAAAACCTTACAAAAACAAAAGATTACATAATTTCACAAACCCTTAAAATTATTTATAGAATTTACGATACCGATATCAAACGTTATACCTTTTAAATAGACTAATTAATAAGGATACGGTTTTTTAATGGATTTTATAAACCGGCTTTCGTCTTTAATCATTCTTTCAAACTTATCTGCCTTTTTAAATTTTTGCTTTTTTGGAATTAAAGTTACCGATTAACTTAAAAAGGTTAGCAGATTATTTAAGAAATATAAACTAATAAAGTTTAAAATAATCGTTAAGTTACCTTTTTAAACGGATAGCAATACCATAAAAAACCGAATTAAGGTTATTATTAAGGGATTTACCAAATATGACGACGTTATTAAAGTTATTTTGAAAACTTTTAAGTTATAAAACCTAAAGCAAATCCGGATTGTTAAGGACCTATTAAGAATTTTAACGAAACAAGTTTAACGTAACAAATTTAATTAAGTTTATAAGTATTATTTAAAACATGCTGCTAAAATAAAAATTATCCTGGAAAAATCCAAGTTAAAAAGAAAGATAACTAATAAAAACGAATATACGGAAAGCTTATTAAAAGGATTATCTGCCGGTTATTTCGAAAGAATTCTTAATAATTTTTTCATAAAGCTCGAAAATTCATATGCGATAAATTACGATAATACGTTAATATTAATTAAAAATTAAGCTTTTAATTAGGCTGGATTATTTAGATATAAAGGTCGTAACCGATAGTAAAAAAACGTTTATTTTAATATCGATTACAAAGATAACGATTAATTTTATTTAACTTAATAATTTAAATAATAACGACAAAAAAACCCTTAACCGTAATAAATATTAATAAATAAGATTAATTAAATGTCCGAAATTACGAATGCGTTATAAAACTTAAAGATTACTTAAGTTCGATAAATTTAAAACTTAAAAATTTTCAAAAAGGAAATACGTAACCGAAAAGCTACCTGAAATTTACAATATTACGTTCCGCCAAAACAAAAAGTATTTTCAGCTTGCAATTATAATATTAACCCTTCGATTAATATAATAAGCTTCCAACCGGATAATTCTAGTTAATTAAGTTTTTACCGTAACCAAAATAGTTACCGAAGTTATAAAAATTATCGAAATAATTACTTAAGTTAAAAAGAACGATACGGCGGTTTTAATTATAATACTTATTAATTTTGTTTAAAACTTAAACATAATACGAATAAATGCCGTTTATTTAAAATATAAAAAGTACGAGATTAATTTTACTTAACGATAACGGATATACAATTTACGTAAAAATATTTAATGATCGAATTACGTTAGGTATAATATAATTTCCCTAGGTCTTTAAAAGTTAAGTTATCGATTAATCAATTCCGATTTGAAAAAAAGTTTTAAAATAAATCCATAACTTACCAAACTTTTTGCGTTGCTTTAAGGAAAAAATGCGATACTTTAATCGGCGAGACGACATTTATGGAGGTAAAAAACCGTTTAAAATTAATTCGGATAATACCTTAATTATTTTTATTAATTTTCCGAAATTTATATAAATTTTAAAGCCGTTCTGATAGGATTTTGCTATTAATTAAAACCGTATAATTAAGATTAATATAACCCATTTTATCTGAAAAAACGGAAAGCCGTTTTATAAAAAGGTACCTTTACGTAACTAACTATGGAGTAACCCTGTCGAAAGCAAAGGTACCCGATATTTGGAGGAAATTCGTACCCTAAAGGTTAACAACTTTAATCAGCCTGCCATACTTACTAGCGTTATAATAACTAAGCGCGTTAGGAAAGGAAAAAAGGAATTTAATAACGGTACGAAAAGGAACAAAACCGATAATAATAACTTAATGCATAATAAACCCTTATTTTATGATATCGAGCTAATTCCTTAAGTAAATAATGCAGTTTAAATAAACGATATAACTTAAATGCTTATTATTACTTAGGTAAACAATATGATCCAAACCGATAACATTTTTAATTATAAAAGCTTGATCGATAAACATATCGTTAAGTTTTGGGGAAAAGAAATTCGTAAGAACTTTAAAAAAAAGTTCGAAATTACCTGGTCGGAATTAATAAAGGTTTATCCAGACTTCGGCAAGGCTTTTAAGAATTTCATGGCTGTTAAAACTTTAAAGGTATTTGGTTATAAAAACAAAAAAATAATTAAGATAACCGAAGTTAAAGTAAAAAGATCCGAATCTCTAAAAGCGAAAAAAACCCCCAGGATTTTGATTATAAATGTCGGGTATAAGTTAAAAACTTAATAAAAGGTAAAGGTTTTATCGGTATAATAATATAATCCGGCTAAATATATTATCCCGTTATTTAAACTTATAATTAAGGTAAGTTATAAAGGCGGCGAAAACCTGATTAATTAAGTTATCGATATAAAAACCAAATCCAACGTTATTATCGCCTTATACGTTAAACGACATAAATTAGCAATACGATAAATACGAATATTATTTATGGGTTTTAATTCGTAAAAACGGATTCTATTCGAAGGTATTATTAAGGTATTTCTCTAATTAGCTGGCCGATTAATTACCATCTTTATATTTATTATTAACGATTATTTTGCTGCATAACCGTTAATATTTGGACTTAACTTTATAGCTAAATGGAACATAATACTTAATATAAACCCGGAAGTAATAAAAGGAATTTTGAAGTTTGGTCCAATAAAGATTATTATTCCGTTAGTTTTAACTAAAAAGGTTATTCGTAATGTCCGTGTTAAAAAAAAGCCAGAAAAGAAAAGCCGGTAAAACTGTAGGCCGTTTTACTAGCGAAAGCAGGCCTACAAGCGAAAAGATAAATGAATACATTACGGGCTTATATATCTTTTTGATTAATAACATTTATGCTAATCAAAACCCGATAACTATTTAAGAAGTCATAAAAGATAAGTTGGAACCTGAAGATACGGTATTAGGATAGTTTAGTAATAAAAAACTTATATACGCCCTATACGGAATCTTATGGGAAAAGATACGAGAAAAGGTTAACAAGGACCGTACCGTATAAATTAATACGATATATAAGCCGAAATGGAAAAAAGTAGTTCCTGTCGATAATATACTAACCGATAAATTAATACCATTTAAAAACTTAAATTAAAAGGTTAAAAAACTTAAGGAAATTTAGCGAATTATTAATCAAAACGAAAAAAAGCCTAACGAACCTGGTATTCCGTTAGCTGCTTTATTTCTCAGATTTATTACCATACCGCAAGGGACCCGACTTATAAAAAAAAGGCCGACGTTATTCTTAATTAATTAGGCGATAAGTTTATCCGTACGGAGAAAGGCTTTTTTAAAAAGATATTACTCCCTAAAACCGCTCCGTTAGCTTAGGATTAGCAAAAGTATGGCAAGATTAAATCCAGTATCGTACCACATTATAAGATCCGAATAATCCTTTATAAGGCGTGGTAAACTAAGGGTATAACTATGCCGGCTAGCTTTAAAAGCAAACTAATTAAGGTATTACGAGTACGAATATAAAGAGGAATATTTAAATAATTTTATGCCGCGTACAAAAACGCTTGGTTCCTTATATACAAAAAGGATGGTAAATTGTAATTAATTAACTTTACGATAAAGTTAAACGTTATTACTTTATGAAACGTTTTTATGCCAGAAAACTGCGACGAATTTTCCGCGGATTTTGTTATATGCTTTTTAATTATTTTGGTGGATTTTTCTTTAGGTTACGATTAGGTTATATTAATCCCGGCTAGCAAAGATTTAACCATTTTCGCGACACCTTTAGGACTGTTTAGGTATACCAATATGCTTATAAGGTTTATTCACTTTGAAGCTTATTTTTATCGTATGGTCGGAAAGATTTTAAACGATTTAATACCGAATATAGTTCGCCTATTTGTCGACGACGTTGGAATTAAAAGCCTAAAAATAAGATACGACAACAAAAAGATTTTTCCAAGGATTCGACGATTTGTTTATAAACATATCGTTAATATTAAGAAGATTTTATTTAATTATAAGCTTGCTAATATTTCGATTGGTATGAAAAAGTTTTAATAATATTAAAAAACCATAATAATAATCGGATTTTTTTATAAAATAAATGGCTGCCGCCTAGATATAGCCAAGGTGGAAAAGATTCTGAAAATTTAACTATATAAGAACGTTTCGCAAGTTAAAGCTTTTTTAGGTATTATAATTTATTATCGGATTTTTGTTACGTATTTTGCTATAAAGGTTAAGCCTTTTATAAAATTGTTCCGAAGGAATTAACCTTTTGCTTAAGGTCTTAATTAGGATAAAACGATAAAAAGCGTTAAAAAAGCAATTACGATAAATCCGACCTTAATTACTTTAGATTATAGCCTTATAACAGGAAAAGTTATTATAAGAATAAACGCGAATAAGTAAAGCTTTAAAAGCACTTTCGGATAAATAATTAATAAAATGGAACATGCCGCGCGTTTCGAAAATAATACTTAAAAAGGCGTTAAATTAAATTATAACGTTAATAAGCTAAAATATCGAACTGTTTTTAAAATTTTAAGGAGATTCCGAAACCATATTTATAAAGTCCGATTTATGTTCAAAACCGACGCCAAGGTATTAGTTACCTAGATTAATAATTCCATAAGTTTTTTACTTGGAACGTTTTTACCCGTTAGGTTATATGGATAAAAATGTTCGATTTCGAAATTAAGTATATTCCTAGTAAAAAGAATATAGCTGCCAACGGATTATTAAAAAAGTTACTTAAAACCTTTAACGCGTTAAACGATTAATAGGAAGGAAAAGTCGATAACTTTATTAATATTTAATTAAACGTTATTCGCCTTAATTTTATTTTAACTAATATAGTTATAATACCTATTACAACGGGTTAAAAATAAAAGCTTTTTATTGCAAATTAGTTTAAGAAGTTACAAAAATACGCGAGATTTTTAACGATATTAAATTTTCTTAATTAATTACGAAATGTTCCAAAGAAAAAAAAATCGGCTTCTAAGGCCGAAGCTTTAAATTATTTTATTTAAGATAAGATTTTTTGGCGTAAGGTAAATAAGCGATACGGTATCCGAAGGGTGGTTAATAATTAACAAAAGTAATATGCGGTAATTAGGTAATGTTATAAGGACTGCGGTTATAAAGGACAAAATTCGAATTATCGGCGTATAGTAGCTTTTTATTATTGGCGTAAAATGTATGGATAAATTCGAAAAGCGGTATTTACGTATCCGAAATGTTAAAGAGTTGTTAATTAAAGTTTCGAAAAAAATTACGGCTTTTTTCAGCCTATTAATATAGCTGTTATTAAGGTAATCGATATATAATTTATGCCTAGTAATAACGGTTATATAGTTACTGTTAAGGCTAGATCCGAATTATGCGGTTATTTAGAAATTAAGGCTTTACGCTTAATTATATCGGCTGCGATTAAGAGCTTTTTAAACGAGCATATCTTTTATCGATATGGCATTTCGATTAAGATTAAAATAAACGGAGGTTTTAAGAATATGGGCGAAGTTATTAAAGCTTATAATGCTTTTAGAATTTAAAGGAAGGTTAAAGCTGCGTATATTGCCTAGCGATAACGTTTAATTAAGAAAAAATACATCCCGATTATTAAAAGTTTAATAAAAGCGACGAATGGTATTGGCAAAAAATGGGTTAAGCTCCTGCCGAAAATGATCTTCGCCGACAACATAACCGTTAAAAGCTATAATTTTAATCCTTACGAATTGCTATACGGTTAGAAAACAATCCTACCGATCGAAATAATACTACGGATTTGGCGTGTTATAAATTAAAACCCTGATATTTTGAGGGAAAATTTAATTATATAAAAAATTCGATTATTAGAAAGAAAGGCCGAGACCATAATTAAAGCTACCAAAGTGATTAGCGACCAGAAACGTAAGGCTACCAAATTTACAAACGAAAAAAACAAAAATAAAATAAAATATAAACGTTTATAAGTAAATAACCTAGTACTTTTATACGATATACCAAAACATATTAATATATTCAGGGATATAAAATTAAAGTACCGCTGGATTAAACCGTACTTAATTAATAAAACCAATGATTAAAGTATTTATTACTTAAAAGAAATTAATGGAATAAAGTTGTAAGGGATTTTCCCTATTAATAGATTAAAGCAATTTATAAAGGATAAAAAAGGATATTAAAAGTTAATAAACTTACATAAAGACGATTAAATAAGGCCATTATCCGATTAACCAAAGAAAGCTATATTAGATACTTTAGATATTGCGGAAGTCGAGCTAGTTAAAGATTAACAGATTAAAACCTTAAAGCCTGTAAAAACTAATATTAAGGTTTAAATACTTAATGATCGGTTGGAGGGTTACGCAGTTATGGACGATAGTAAGATATCCGAGGCGAGTCGATTAAACGAACGGAAAAAAGTAACGCGATTAATTAAGAAAAACTAAAAGTAAAGGGTTTCCTTTCGGTTTTTTATTACCTTTTTTATAATTATCTTATATGACGCCTATACTTTTTCATAACTAATTAATACCTCCAGACTTAAAGGACCGGGTTTTTATTAAGTACTGAAAATTAGAAATATATTTTTTTAATTATTAAACGAAAGCAGCCCTTATTAAATACCTTAATAACTGGACAAACCTTTAGACGGATATTTTCCTTAACTTAAAGAGATTGCAAGTATTTGGCTTTTAAGTAATCGAACCGATTATCCCGGAATGTATATTTATAACCTTCGACAAACCTGATATAGTTACCGTAAAACCTTTTATAAAATCCGGGGATTAATTAATACCTAAAGAATAGGAATATACCATATTAATTAGGTTGCTTAAAACTTTTATATCGTCGTTTGCATAATTTATGTAAAATTAAGTTAGGTATTTTAAATATATGAATAAATAAGTTAATAACATACCGAAAATCCTTGGACAATAAGTTTATTAATAAGCCTATAGGTTTACCCCGAATAATTTCGACGTATATAGGATATAATGGAGGCTTTTTTGTTTAATTAGTTAGCATAATAATGATATTAAATTAAGCATTCGCTATAACTTAAAAGTTCTTCCCGATAATTCGCCATTTATGGTACCGACCTTTAGCAAGGCCATTAACAATATTAATCGATATAGTTCCGGGCATTTATATCTAATTAATATTATTTCCCTAGGATAGGTACTAAATAAAAACAATACGTACCTTATAATGTTTCATTATTATACGTTTAATACGGTTGTAATTATTTCAGAACTTAATTATTACGTCCTTATCGTTAAGTTCAATTTCGGAAAGTTAGGATAAACCCAAATTAAAAAATAAGCCGGGTAACCGATTAATAATCGAAGGTTTTACTGGAATTAATAAAGTTAAAGATAAGATTATAATGCGACGTCGAGAACTAGCAGGTATATAAGGAATTAAAAATACTAACCTGCGATTAATTAATCGTTAATTAATAATACCCATAAATAAATCCGGTTCCGGAGTTAATAATTCGATTAATGGTATGATATTTAATAATAATACGTACGGTATCTTTAATAATAAATTATCTATGATAAAAGTTTTAAAAGGTAAATAATCCTGAAAAACCGTAGTATTACGGTACTTATATTAAAAAGCAAGAACCAAGTTATGGATAAGCGCCTAACGGTATATGGAATTTTGAGGCTTGTAAATATTATTAGGGTTATATAAAGGCTTAGTAGCCCGATTAATAACTAAGGCCTTATTAATACGTTTGGTTAAAAGTTTGGAAAACAGTAACGAATTCGAAACCATTAAATTTGTACGACGAATAGCGGAAATTTTATTAAAACTACGGAGGTTCCGATTAATACGGAAAGGAACAGGTTAAGCATTACCAGATTACCTATTGCCTGGACCGGGTAACTTTTTAGTGGACGATTCCTTTATTAAATTAATTAGTTCTCCAGGATTTACATTTTTATAAGAACTGAAAGTATTATACGGATTTAATAATTAACGGGAATTTATGATAATAATATTAATTAAGTACTTTAGGAATAAATAAGTAGGTATTGGAGTTTTATATTGTTTAAAAGATGTAATCGGGAAAAAGAAGTTGGTATAATGATAAAAAGAAAAAGAAATGTAGGTGTAAATAATTAATTAAAGCACGCAACGGTAACGACGTCTTCTTATATAATATAAGACGGAATTTTCTGGCATTTCTTCGGCGTATACTTCTTTTAATTAGAAAATTAATGTATTAACCCCGTTATATTTAATTAGTTTTATACATAAATTGTTATTAATTCCTAACAATTTCCTGTATTTATATAATTTCGACTTTAATATCTTAATATTTATATAGTTATATACTTAAATTACATATATATATATTTACATATTACGTATATCCTTAGTTATCTTTTAAATCCTTAAATCATAAATTATTATTATTGTCGCACTTTAATACCTTAATTAGTTTATCTATAATTACCATATTATTATTTAAAAAGCGTACTAGCCAGAATAAAGATAGGAACGTTAAGAAATTAAATACGTCGGATTCCGGAAAACTTACCCAGATCGCTAATATACCACTATAAGAAAAAGATGATATAATGTAGTTATTCCGTAAGGTATATAATAATAATTTTACTTTTTATTTTATTTAACAAATTATTCCGAAAGCTCGTTTTAATCGAACTATTTTTATTTATCCGTTTAATTAAAACGGTAAACGTTAATAAAAAGATATTACTTTACCCTTTTATTAGATTAATAAAAAATGGTACAACTTTATAGTAACTCCCTTATAGTAAATATTTATAATTTTAATGGATTATATTTACTTACGTTTTTAATATATTATTACCTTTATATAATTAATCGTCCTAGATATATCTTAAAGTATTTTAGCCGTTATTATTAAAGCCGGTAAAATAATTTCTAACGGTTAAATCCGATATATCCTTAACAAGGTTATAAAGTTAATTAAAATTATAAACTTAAAATATGTTTAATTTATTACTTATATTAAATTCCAGATTAATGAAGGACTTAAAGGTTATTAAATTAATATGTTACATATCCGATCAAAACGTTAAGTATTAGTATTTAATGCCTACTTTACGGTTAACCGTACTTAATTATTACTATAATTATACTAAAAGGCCTAAATAAAGTTAAAGTGTAATAATTCCCTTACCCATATAACAATCGTAAGGATACCTATTTAGGTTAAATATTATACTTGCGGTTTATGGATAATTTATATATTTTATATTATTACGCGTAACCTTTTAAAATAAGAAGATAATAACCTAAACGAACCGATTAAATAAGGCGAAACTATTATAAAGTTTAAGATAACCAATATAATCAAAGGGTACCTAAGTTTAAGACCAGATAATAATAATATTAAAAGACCTATGGAACTATAGCCTGGAAGATCCTTATCTTTATTATCAAAAAAGGAAATCGACGATCCAGAAAAGGCCGATAATCCGGAATCCGATTAGTTACTTCGCCCTATGGAAGGTAAACGACCACGACCGATAAAATAATCGCCTAAAGGAACTAATAACCCGCCAACTAAGATATTAGCTATCGAATCTCTTACCCCCCAACTTTATATATTTATTAATTAGCCAGGATAAGCCTTTAAAGCATTTATACCTTTTCCTTTTATTCCGCAAATTACCTAGTCGTATCCGGTCTTTAAAAAGTTACTATTTAAGCAGAAATATAAATCACGATTACTCCTTAATAATCAAAAAACTCGAATAATAACAAAAGGTTAGTATAATATACCGGACAGATAATTAGGAGATATATACCAAACTATGGGAAAACGATCTAAACTATATTTTCCGTAAGGTTAACCTGGTTAATTTAAGTATAAAGATTCGATCGCGAAAAAGGTAAAGTAAGATAAAGCTTAAAAGGATAAAAAAAGGGCTAAATAACGGAATAAGCTAGCGAAACGTTAAGGACGAAATCCTGAGTTAAGGAAAATGGAAAATAAGCTGCGTAAGCGTTAACTAAATTGATTAATATGTTTTAGGTATATTTTTTTACTTCTGGCGTTGGAATTTAATTACGTTGGTATTTATTTTTTAAAATAAATCGAGGACGATTTTATTTCGAAAAAGGAGGGTTAAAATGGTGCTGGGTGTAGAGCCGGGTATATGGCTTTGCCGATTAATTAGTCATTATTAGTTATATATTTCTAGGAGTTCATTTTTCGCTGGGCGTAACCTTAGAAAGAGGAGATATTTATTACCGTTACATATATGGATTCAACACCACACAATACAGTTTGCGTTGTGTTTATTATCTCTTGAACCGCGGGCTCAATCGTGACACTCTCATCAATTATGCACTGATCAGGACCAAATCACCCCGTCCCAATTCAGTAACCTTAAATTTCGATCTTTTTATCCAATATAAAGTAACCGTAAAAAACGAAGGTACCTTACGGGTCGTAAATATAAGCTCTCCGTATGTTCCGAACCGAAAGGGTATTATTAAAAACGACCACAAAATTTGGAAAGCCGTATTTAATATAAAACGAATAACTTATTTTATAAGTACGCGTAATAACCGGCCGATACGTTACGGAAGTTTAAGGAAATTAAAAACCCGAAATACGCGCCGCCTTAATCGAAAAGGCTTTAATATATTAAAAATAAAAACGTTATTTAAGTCGTTAAACCGGGTATATAGGCGAAACTAGCCGCTACCGCCGTAAGGCCATAAAAGGCTAAATATATACCCGTTAGGGAAGATGTTTCGTAACACCGAAAGGGCTTAACTGCAAAATTATAAGGATATAAAGTTTTAAAAAACCGTTAATTAGTCGTTTTTTAAACGAAAATAAATATTAAAATACATATAAATATAGATTTATAAATTTAATAAATATAATTAATTCCAAAAGTATAAGGCCCGTTTCGTCGTACGAAATAATTAATAACTTAAAAACGTATATAGCAATATATACGTAATTATATTCGTTAAAAAGTCGTTTCGAGCTATAATTGCTCTTACGGTTAAATTTAACTTAAAACTTAAATAATATAACGTTATAAAAACCTTCGTTAACGCGAATTTACCTTATAAAATATATATAAAAACGCCCTTAAGATACTTATAACGAAACAAAATATTTTTAATTAAAAAGGTATTATGCAAATTAAAAGAATTCCTTTTATTTTAATAAAAGGATTTTATAAATATACTTAATGATTTAAAACTTAACCTCGTTTCTTACGAATTATATTATTTTTTTCGTTAAAACGTACCTTTGTTTTTTTACGTTAACGATATAATCGTTATATATAACAAAAGGTATTAAAATTTCATTAATTAATTAATTTAATAAATATAAAAATGATATATTTTTATAAATAATAAAAACTTATAATAATTCCTTAAAATCGAAATAAATAAAGATAAATTAAATAACAAAATTTAGCAATTTTAATTTTACTTTATAAATAAGTTAATTAATTAAATCCTTAAAAGATATTTAAATAGCTTTTTAAAAACGTTAATAATAAACGTTAAATTATTAACAAATTTTAATTTAACTTATTTAAGCTTAATTAATAAATATTAAAAAAAGATCGATTTTATGATATATATTATAGTTAATACGTAACCTAATATATTCTTTATAATATCCCGGTTTATATAATTTAATTAAAACCTTAATAAGGTATATTATAACGTTATTAATAAAATTATATTATATTTAATTAATACCAAAACGTTAACGTTATAATTTAATAATAAAAATTCGATAAATATTTAAAATAACGCGTTTTTCGTAAATAATATAATTGATCGAAAAGGTTTTTAAGCTTATATAATAAAGTATTTCGGAAAAATAATAAAACGGTAAATAAATAAGAAAGATATAATAATTAATTTTATAACCCAACCGAAATTATTGTCCCTTTATAAATTATTAAAAAAACCGTATTTAGCTTTCGATTAATTAAAAAATTAAAAATTATTTTCGATAAAGGACCGTTAAATATATAATACGATAATTAACAAACCATACGGCTAATTAACGTTAATATCGCATTTTTATAAATGAAGCTACGGCATATAAATATATATAATTATTAATTATAAAAGGTAGCAAAAAAGGACCTAATTAAAGTAAATTATACGTTTATAGGCAACTTACTAATTAATGAACT
Organism: Monosporascus ibericus; assembly: GCA_004154915.1. NCBI lineage: Eukaryota > Fungi > Ascomycota > Sordariomycetes > Xylariales > Monosporascus > Monosporascus ibericus. The sequence goes on along the minus strand of QJNU01000461.1, from coordinate 2,079 downwards.
AATTAAAACCTTATTACGAAAAACCTTTAGGAACTTTAAAAAGTAACTAAAATTGATAAATATTATAGAAGACTTAAACCAGCGGAAAAAAGCTTTAAAAGTTATTTCAGACGAAAAATTGGCTGATCAGAAGGATTTAATCGCCGGAGGAAAGATGGAATGGACAGCTGTGGCTTTAGGAAGTGATAAAGTGTGACAATTAACGCCGTAAAGACCTTAAGGCGTTAAAGGGGTGTGTCAGCTAACTGGGGGGTGCGTAACGCACCCCATATACGGAAAGGTCACCTACTGATCCGCCCATACATGTTCCGTGGCTAAGCTACTTAACGCTGTACGCGTGTAACAGTACACGTATCTAGCCTAATACAACAACACAACTGATGTCCCCTATATCTAACAGAATGGCTAAGTTTGTTCTTGGTTCTTTAATAAGTCGTTCCATATTGTTGGTGTTAAGAAATGGGCAATTAAAGTTAGGTAATTGGAATATGTAGAAAATTGGCCGGCTTATTAGTGTGGACGGTTTAAGGGTGAGAGACGTTAATAGTATTAGGATAATATAAAGTAAACGCTTAAGTACGTTTTATAACGGGTACCTTATATATTTAATTTTTAATACTTTTTATTATTACGGTTTCTTTTCGGATAAAAACCTTTATCGCTCCTTTATTTCGGCTTATGACTTAAGACTTCTCTATGAGGATACAGCTCCTCGGGGTCTGCGACTAGTGACCGACTAGTCGCCGACCTACTCATTAGCATAAATAACTATCTGACAACTAATAGAAGACGCTAGATGAGAGTAACCTAATACACTCACTTCTTGGAATTCACTCTGCGGCTGATTGTCGACCACCTCACTCTAGTACTCAGCTATCCCTTATCTTACATTTTCCTTGCGGTTAAGAGTTAATATTTTTAGAATCGTTTTAATTAAGACCGTCCTAAATAAAAAACGTCTACTGATATCCTATAAAACGTTAAAAATATTACTTTAACATTTCTTAATTCGGGTTGTATATAGGTTATATTTTAAGAATTTATAAATTCACCGTTTTTCTTTAATTATTAATTATAACGTTATCGATTTCAGCATTTTTTATTACTTAAAAGGTTATCATCTAAGTCCTAATAATAAAGGCTAATGTTATATACAGGTCGTTAACTTATAAGATTGTCGTTTTCGTTCTTATCATACCATATTGTTGTTAACATATAATTGTTTGTAATTTTATTATTTATTTATTTTTTTTCTTTGATAACTTTAAAATATATTTTAACTATTGATAGTGTTTCCGTTAAATATAAATTAAGCGCTTACTGCTATTTACCTTATTAGATTCGCCTAAATTAACCGATTATTCATGTTAATTTGTTCTTATAAAAAGCTTATGTTTAATCCTTTAAAACTTTAATTTTAAAATCTATTTCGTAAAATTATCAATGCTTTTTCGGCAAATACCGTAGTTTCGATGGTTATAAATATACGCTCTAAGACTTTACCTATAAATTTATTTGCTTTTAAACGTTATTTTAAAAGTATTTGTTAAGTAATTAATATAGCCGATTCGTCTATAGTACTCTTAGAGATTATTTACGTATTCTAAATATAAATAAAAAGCCGCCTAAGGTATTACTTTTTATCGTCTAACGAATTTGTTTTTTTTAAATAAAAGCCTGTACCGGGCTTCGCAAATCTAACAGGTTCCGGAAGGTTCTAATTGAAATTAATATAATTTTATGTCTTTGTTACGGCATTAAACGTCTCTACTTTTAAGTAAAGTGTTTTGTTGTATACGAAAAATAAAAGAAGGAAATTATTTTAAAGGTATGAAATGCCTCCATATATATAACGTTATATTAGTTAAGTAAAGCCGTATTGTTAGTGTGCTATTAATAGCCTTTTTCCAACGTAATTCTTTTAACTGTTTAAAAGAATATCGACTTTATCACAGGTTCGAACATTAAGCAGATGGCGATATGTTTGGTCCTTTATAACGTTGCGAAGTTGATTTAAGTGGTAATTTAAAACGGCCGAAATGGGGTCGATAAGGTAATGGAGTGTCGTACTTTTAGAGA
>QJNU01000460.1:0-62952 GCA_004154915.1 Monosporascus ibericus | reverse complement strand
TTATTTATTTATTTATTTATTTATTTATTTATTTATTTATTTATTTATTTATTTATTTATTTATTTATTTATTTATTTATTTATTTATTTATTTATTTATTATATTCGGAAATTCTTTTTACGTACATATTTTAATTGGGGGGTTTTTTATACTTTCTTTTCCGCATTATCTGTTTCGTTTCCGTTTATTACAACTTTTATTTATAAAATGTTTTACGAATGTTAATATTTTAATATTAATAATAAATAGAGGTTTTTTGAATAATAAATTTCGATACTAACGATAATTCGAATTCTATTTATATAACACGCGGTAATAAGCCGTATTTTATTTATATAACGTAATATAATTTTAATTATTACGTTATTTACGTTAAGATTTTAAGTACCTTAAATTATATTATAATTAATTATTACCATAAAACCTTTTATACGGTAAAGATTTATTTTTAATATTCTTAATATCGCCGTTTAAGTTTTATTTAAATTCCGATTATTTATTAAATTATAACTTAAACGATTATTTACTTTACTGTTAAATATTAAAAAATACTGTACGGAAAGTAATTAATGAGAATATATTAATATATTTATGAACGGTTTTTATTTCGATATTTTCCTAAACGTTAAATTTACGTTTAAAATGCTTATTTCGAAAAAGATTAAATCTTTATTTTATCGAAAAATAATTTTTAATCGATTATTAAAAGTAGACAAGTATAATTTTAATATTAATTCATAAGCTTATAAATGTAAATTGTGTTAATGGTTTAATTTTAACATATTTCTCTAAGGCTTATTACTTTAAAGTTTAATAACTTAATAACTATAATATAAATTTAAACAAGGTTATTTCCGTTTTTGTTACTGATCGTCGGCCTAACGAAATATTTAATCCGGAAGCCCAGGCCTTTATAATTAAGGTTATAATAAAAGGTATAAACCAGATTCGGGTAGCCGAAGTAATAAAAATTAATTATTAACGAATCGGAAAATAATTTTAGCTCTTTATTACTTATAAAACCGTTCATAATTTATTACGGCAACCTTATTAACAAGTTATTCGAAATTATTTAATTCCATATTTTTATTAATTAAGTTGTCGTTATTTTCGGGATACGTATTATAACTTTAAAAAGAAAACCGGCATTAATATTAACCGGTTAACGATAAAGTACTTTTTCCGTACGTTCGGCTTAAAGAAATAACGTATAACGAAAAGGATTAAACTTATGGCAAATAACGTACGTAAACGTTTAAAGTTCGTTAACGAAACTTTTAAACGAAGTAATAAAAAGTACCTTTTTTAATACTTTATTTAAAGGAATATTTCATAAAAAACGTACCCGGGCGCCTAAGTTAATAAATACTTTAACTATCGTTAAAACGGTATAAAAAGAATTTTATAAACCTGGAAAGTTACGAAAAGATTCTTTTTTTATTATGGTTTAAAGGATAATACAATAAGACAATAAAAAAGTCGCCTTTTTCTTATTATCCTTTATAAAACACATCTGAATTTACCGGGCGGCGGAATAACTTTTCGACGTTATGTCGAAATCCGTAAGTAAAGGTTATTTCCGTTTTATAAATTTAGCGACTCTTTTTTTAAAAAGTAATTTCGTAATCTAAGTTTATATCATTTTAAGGTATTTTCCTTAAAGTATTTAGTAATAGTAATAATTTGATCGGCTTTATTAATTAAAATGTTTCGATAAAAACAAAAGTAAAATTTAATTTAAATAAAAAAATTGGTTTATTTTTACTACAATTAATAGGTTTCAAAGTTTTAATTTCTTTTATTCAAGTATTATAATAAATTATACTTTAAGTTATTTATATAGTTTTTTAACTCTTTAACCTTTCAAGTTATAATTATTATAACGTTTTTTTAATTTTAAAAATAAACTATTTAAAGGTAACAACGAGTTGCTGATTCGTAAATATAATATTAAAAGTATTACACAAAATTAAATAATATTATTAAATAAAAGCTTGAAACGTATAATGGCTAATCGGTTTCATTAGCTATTAAACTTAATTATACGGTTTATATTAATAATAATACCATAAAAATTCAAGTAACAAAATATATAATATTTGCGTTTAATAGTAACAGATTATTAAAGGTAATTTAAATAATTAAGTTATATTATAAGCTGATAATTTATTTAACTTATATAATGTATCGAAAATAGATGTTATATATTAAATCCCTTTAAATTTGTTAATTAACGTTTATTAATACCGCATTAATACATAGATTTCATTAAATCCATAAATTCATATTTATCCATATCGTATAAGTATATAGATCTCCTTGGATCCGTAAATCTATTCTCATATATACCGTATAAGTGCATAAATCTCCTTAGATTCACTTATCAATCCGGATCCATGTCACTTAACCTCTCTGGGCGTCGGTTAATTCCGAGTCTTGTCCCGACCGTATCCCCAAGCTGCTAAGGTGTTAGTTCATAACACGATACGGCTGAATAAAACCGAATACCATATAATTATATCAGCCGACTAAATCAGAACTTAAAATAATGGGAATACTAGTAAAAGCAGCTCCACTTCAGTCTAACTAAAGGACAGGTACGGAGTCCTAAAGAGCTTACTCTCTCATTTTAACTTTTTCCCAAAAAGTTACGATGCGTACACACTCTTATATAGATTAAAAAATCTTTATAAACAAATTTTATTAAAATAAGTAATGTAATAATTTAATATTACTTTCTTAATAATTTATACTTGAGGTTATTTAATTTTATTCCGTTTTATTCGTCTTTTAATTTAATTTTATATTAAATAAATTAAACGTATATACGGTTTTATTATGTCTTTTATAATTAATAAGGGCCGTTACCTTATAACGTAACGGTTATATTCGAAAATTAAATCGAATAATTTTTGATAATTTAATTATCTTTATTATAAATAAAAAATTTTTACCTCGAATTTTTCCTTACGATTTATCGAAATTATAAATTTAAATTTATTTAATTAACCTTTCCGTATTTTTTTACTTTGGTAATTTTTATTTTTGCGGTTATTTAACTTTTCGTTAAAAGTAAGATTTTAAATTAATAATAATTATTATTTACCATAATAAAACGCGCCTAACAGAAAAATCTTTCAGTTCGATATAATCGATAGTAATTATAAAGACGTTTTAAAAAAAAACTCTTATAATGTCGGTCGGATTACGATTATATATTTAAAAATGAAACAAGATTTTTATTAACGAAATAAAAGTTACTAACTAAATTAAATTTTAAATGTATGGGAAGTTTAATATTAATTAATACATTATTATATACTGTGTGTTTATATTTATATAAATATAATCCGGTTGCTTTTTTAAAAAATTAATATATTTATAAACCTTCGTAAATATTTTATATATATATTACTATACTTATGTTAATTCGCGATTATTTAATTTTATTAAATTAAACTTAAAATTATTCTTTTTATAAAACGTTTAATTAAAAGTGTACCCGGTATAACATATTTAAAAGCGCATTCGTTTAATTTAAATTCAATAATATCCGCTAACCTTTCGAATTTCAAAACTAAATAATTTTTAAAGTTATTTTAGATAAATTTATTTTTAACCGGATTATTCCTTTTTTTTCTGTATCGTTTCGTTCGTTTTTATTTTTTTCCTTTATTTTCATTCGATTATATTAAATTACGTTGCGTAAATATTCGATCGGGTTAATTTAATTTACCGGTAATTCTTTTTTTATAAAATGAGTAATTTAAAAGATATTTAAATATTAATAATAAATCTTTTTCCTTTTTATTATTATTGATTTGATTTTTATTTTATTCGATTTCATTGGATTAATTATAATATTATATATAGTTAAAAATATAAGCCGTTAAAGTTAAAACTTAATAATTGCGGTTCATATTAAATAAAACCTTAATTTATTTATTTTTAACGTAATATTTAAAAAATCTTAAAAAATTAAACATCTTAAAGAATTTAATGAAATTTAATCTTATTATTTCATTATCCGTTATTATTCGATTCTATTCGATTTTATTCGATTATATTTTATTTATTTCCTTTTCTTTATCATATTAATGGTTTTTATAGCCGTACTTTCTTTAATACGTTCCAATTAATACGCGGTTAATTTTTTAATCGATTTCGTATTAATTAAATTAAACGTAATTAGGAAAAATCCGGTATTTTATCGGAACCGGTTTTTATATGAACCGTATTTTCCAAGGTTTTTATTCAATTTAACAACCTTAAAATCGTTTTTAATCTATAATGTTTAATTTATTTTAATTATATTTATTTATTTATTTAAGTTTATTCTTAAATATTACTATACGTCCTGGTATAATTTAATAATCGACAACCAATTAATATTTATATATATTTAATTTCGTTTGGTTTTATTAATTTTTATTTTTAATTTTTATTTTATTAGTATTAAAAATATTTATAATATTTATATCATTTAAATCGCTTTATTAAAACGATTTAAAGAATATTAACATTAAATCTATAAAAATTGCGGGTGCAAACTTTTTAAATAAAAAAAATTAAAAGTTTACAAATTAATTATATGTTATATTATAAAATTTACTTAATTAATGAAATAGTGTAAAATTTAATATACTAGCTAGTTACTTAACGTATGTACTTTTTTTTTAAAAAAATATTTAATTAAATAGTTATGTTTAATTAAAATTTTAGGTGTACGTATATTAATTTTTTTAAGAAAAAGTTAAAATGAGAGAGTAAGCCCTCGAGGACTCCCTAGACAGGGGTGGCACGAGCCACAAGAATAATCCTCTGAAAATTTCCGAACTGCTTGAAATTTGCCACCGAATATTGAGCTATTGCTTTATTCTTACTTGGAGTTTATCCATGTATTTAATGCAACGAAAAAAGTTGCGGTTCGAGCGTCCCGAGCTCCCCTTGTTCAACTCTTAAATGAATGACTTTAACTAGAGGTTAACCCTTGTCGTCCTTGAAGGAAAAGAGAAGACCCGAAGGTATTCATCTTCAGCCAATCATGACACGTCATGTGTCGCAAAAGCGACGCCGCTATTGCATTGCTAGCAATAGCGTTATATATGGCAATTCGTTACTGTGACATCATGAAAGGATCCTTTGACTAAGGTTAAGCATAACGTGGTAGCCTATGCTTGGTCCAACTGTCAGATATAGGGGATCTCAGTTGTGTTGTTGTATTAGGTTAGTTGCAGGTGCTGTTGCACTCATACAACTTTAAGTAGCTTAGCTCCGGAACACATACGGGCCGATCAGTAGGTGACCTTTCCGTATATAAGGTGCGCTACGCACCACCCAGCTAGCTGACATACCTGTTATGACCTAGCGGTCTTGGCTACCACACAAACGGTCGGATCTCCCAAAAAGTTAGTTCCGACCAAAAGCTAAGAAGTCACGTGACGGGCTCAAATGACTCAAAGCGCCAAGCACCTTGAGCTCCTTGAGCTATTACGCGAGCTTAAAGGGCTTAACGTGCTTAAAGGTCTGAGCCGTTTAAGCATTTTGAGCCAGGATTTACCTCAGCTAGCTCAGGCCTCCCTGGCTCGTTCTCCATCTTCTTCGAAGTTACTTAAGTACCGTTCCATAACGCTAAAAATCAACCAATCAAACCCCAAATCCCCGTAACGAGCAAGCGAGGCCTACGTTGTAATTGTGCGAAAGAGGGGTCCGTTCTGTAGATTTGCTTTTTTAGAAAAACGAAATTCCGTAATAACTTAATAACAAGACGTATTCTTTAGTTATATATATATTTATACGAACTTTTACGTTATGGCGTATTATTAATATTATACTGGTCCTAATTAGGACTTTTTTGCTATTTTTAAACCTTAATGTATCCATTAATTATAACCCGAATACGTTACGTTATCGTCGCCTTTTTTAAAATATGACAAATTCGAATTCTCCTTGTTTTACCGCGCGAGCTTAAAAGAATAAGATATACGTAAACGTATGTTAACGTTTTGGTAATAACGACGGCCAGATATGGGTTTCGAAAGCTTTATCCGTAGTTAGATTTTTTGCGACGATATAAGCCAAGTTATTAGTTCGACCGTTTGGATTAACCGGTTAATTAACGTATTAAAAAAAGAATGAATACGTAATAAGTTATTAATATATAATAATTAATAAAAGTTTATAATTTTTATTAATTAAAACCTTATTATTAATAAATATTATAATACGTTATACGGGAAGTTTGTAACATTTATAAAAAGGCTTAAATTTTGCCGCCTGTTAGAAAATTTATTATTTAATATTAAAATAATTCATATTACCTTAAACGACAGTTAAAGATTTATAAATACGTTAGTATTTAATTAATTTAAGTTTTTAAATTAAATAATTATATATTTAAGAAAAAAAGTGGTAATCGTATAATACGGAGCCGAAAACGAAGCAATTTCGGAATAATAACAATCAGGACGTTTTTACGTATTTTGTTTTAATGGTTTTAGCCATTATAGTTAAAATCGTTTTTAAAATTAACGTTAATTATTTACCTTATTTATTAATTAAATCTTTATTATTTTCGAAATTAATACGAAATAAGATCGATATATTAAAAGGATTAGGTATTTATGAAAGTTATTTTACGTTAAATAATACCGTTTTAATTAAAATAAATTAAATTTTATAACTAAATAAGATACGATAATATTATATTTTGGTACGATAATCTTAATATTTAAAATTATATTTGTAATATAACGTTTTAATACGGTTCCATTATACGGAACCTTATTACCGCGTTTATCCGTTATTATAACCCTATTTCTTTTAAAAAAACGTTAAAATAATTTATATTTCGTTTTAATTAACATTATAAAATAAAATTATTTTACGAAACTTTATAATAATATTTAATATTATTAAATATTTCCCGTTGATTCGTAATTAATATTATCCGGAATTTGTTTTTTTATTTTTATTAATACGTTTTAAAAATAAAATAAATAAAGTTTTTTAAGCTTTTTTAAATTAAAATGTTTACCGTATAATAAATAGCAGTTAATTATATTAAATATAATTAATTAAAACAAAAACATTATCGAAAATATTTATAACGTTTATCGAAAGATTTTTTAAAAAATATGCGGTTTTTAAAAGAATTTAATCGGCTTTTAAATTACGTGTATCTTATTTATAAAAATTAGAAAATAATTAGTTATATCCGGAAAATATAGGTTAATTAAGTTAAAATAATCGATTTATATAATAAAAAACGGTAACTTTTTTTTGTTCTTATTTTGTTCCATATATAAATAAATTTCTTATTTATATTTATACGTACTTATTAACCTAACAATATCGACAAGGCGTATATAACGTAAATAACCTTAAAGACGGATCGTTAATTTTTAAATAAAATAACGTAATTATATTAAAAATCGCCGAACTTTTATTTATTCGAACTTTTTATGCTTTATATATATAATATCCGTATATTTACGTTATTTTTGTAAACATTACGTAACCGATATAAATTATTCGTAATAAAGGTATTTAACGTATGCGGAATTATTAAAAATAAATTAATCGAAAATCTTTTTTCTAAAACTTAATTTACCGAATCTATTAAATATATATATTTCTGGTTAACCATTATTAAATACGAAATTGTCGCGTATAATACGGTTTCTAAATATTTTAATTACGTTAAGTAAATAAAGTGAATATCGCCAGGTTTTAATTAAAACGCGTTAATAAATAAAAGTTTATTTAACGAAACCTTTTTATCGATCTTTGTTAATATTATATTATTTAATAATATAAATAATTTAGGGAATAATTCGTAAATAATATATTTTTTAATTCGGGAATACAATTAACGTTTATTATTTTTTAAACGACGTAATTTTAATTAAAACGTTTTAAAGGAAATCCTTTTATCGGCTAATTATAAGGCCGGTTATAGTTTTAGTACGGATAATATTCCGTAAGGTAACAACTTTTTCGATCCGAATAATAATAATAACCGACCGTTAAACGATAAAGTTTTTATGGATAAAAAATTGCGAAATTATTATTGCTTTTTTAAAAAGAATCTAGGTTTATTTATAATTTTCGTATATTATATGTTATGGTAACGTTAATGATATTAAACGGTTAATACCGATATTATCGGGTTTCTTTTATAAGGCCGGTTAAAGTAATTATGGTAAAAAAACGTTTTACTTTAATTAGATATTACGTTTTATAATATTAAATACGGTTTTTATAAAGTCTAGAAAGGGAATATGGAAAATATTTTAACAAAAAGGCGAATATTATAACTTATAACTTGCTGGCGAACTCCGCCGATCGAAAAATAATATATATAACGCTAATATTATCTTTTTCCAAGATTCGTTTTTAATTAAGTACCGTATTTCTTTTAACGCAAATTTTATACGTGTCATATGCGGGCTCTTAACAGAGGTCAGGTTTGCTATATTCAGGACAGAAGAGCTAAACAAGGACTGACATCTAGGGAACAAAAGAGAAGAGAGAGAGCCCTTTAGACCCTGGAGCGCTATATATACAGTTAGGATGACTAGCCTAGCTGGCGCCATGACAATACGCGTTATACTTTTTCGCGGGATAAGCGTTATATTATTCGAAATTTCCGTCCGGAAATTTTCGAACATTTATATTTTTTACTTCGTAATTTTTAGCTTATTAAGAAATATCCATTTCGGGCTGAAGGAAATGGCTAAAAATTCGAAAGTATTTTAATTATGGGCTGGAAAGTTATAAATGTTAAGTTTATTAATTTTAGCGATACCGTACTTATTATTAATAATAAAAGTAAATTTAATTAGTTAAATATAATAAAAAACGAAAGTTTATTTCTAAATAGTTTTAACGTAATTACTTACGTAGTTTTTATTACCGAATTCGTTAAAGATAATTTAATTTCGAATAATTTAAACGTTTTACAAACGGAAAAGAATTACACTTTTATCATGTAAATTATAAATAATTCGGTAAATAATGTTAATTAAAATTATTTGTCGTTTTTTATATCGTCGTTAAATAAGTAAAATAATAATTTATTAAACGAAAATAAACTGTTAATATAATCCTTTACTTTTCTTATTATTTTTATATTTTATTATAATTTATATAAAATTTATTATTAACATTAATATAATTAATTATTCCGTATAATCCTAATTCAGGTTTCTTAATTCGAAATGTTTATTTATAGTAATATTATATAATGTTTCCGTATAAAAATAAATTAACGTATTAATAATATCGGATTACTTATTGCTAAATGTGTCTCATAATTCTTTATTAACTTATATATTTTATATATAATTAATTTATTAAGTAAGGTTTTTACGTATTCTTTATAATTCTTATTTTTACTTTTACCTTTTTTCGAACCTTATTATAATTTGTATATTAATACTTTTATCTATTTTAGTAAAACTTAAGATTATTTTCATTTTAAGCGTTATATCCGGATTTAAATCTTTTTGGAAATATTTATTCGGGTTATATAATATTGCCTTATATTTTAGCACCGCGTATAAACGTTCTTCGCCGCGTTTTTATACGTAATTTGTATATTTATTACCTATATAACCCTATAAATTAAAGCGTTTATAAAACGGCTACGTAATATATATCTTCTGGCTAATTAATCCGGCTTATAAAGTTATAAGCCTTTTTTATATCGTTTATAAAGTATTTGGTTTTTATATCTTTTTTATCAAATTTCGAAAAGCGTAATTAATTAATTATTTTTAGTTAAATTTGTAATTTAATAACTTATAAAGCATATATAATTCGGTATAACGTAAACTTTGTTTTATCGGGCGTTATGTTTTAAAATATCCTAAACGGTAATATTAATATTTAACGCTTATATAAATACCAAACTCTATAAGGACAAAAAGTTCTATTTATAGTATAAGCCTTTTACGATATTATTACGTTTAAAGATTATTATTAATTATAGGATTTACCTAATTCATATACGGTCGATTTGGTACCAAAACCTAAGGTATTTATAGTTTTCCAGTTTTTCCCTATATTAATATAACTTCATAGCATAAATTTAATATCTGGAATCGGTTACGTATAATATATACTTTTTATAAGGTACCTTTTAAATTTTAAAATAGTCGAATATTATTTAGTTAATACGGTGTTATTTTAATTAAAATAAGGCCCTAACTTATGTTATATCGCGGATTGCTTTGGTAATAATTCTCGTTATTTAATGGTTTGGTATTTTGTTACCCGTCTTTAAGGTTATTCTTTTGGTAATCTTATTAACAAATTTAATATAATTAATAAAACGTTCAAACTTTACCGGGTATATTTAAGGCATATTATCGTCTGGAACTTTAAAAAAGGCTTTTAATATATTCTTATAGTCGTTTATATTTTATAATAAATATTTTAAGTATTAAATGATATAAATAGGTTAATTTCACTTATTATAATATAGGAGGATATAAATAAATATACGGAATAAAAATAAGTTATATTAAAATAAATAATACTAGTTATATATTAAGTAATTATAAGAATTATATTCGATATATATTTAAGTAAAAAAGTTATATAAATTACCTTAAATAATTCGTAATAAAAAAGGAATTTCGTATAATCTATATACGTTTACTAATTCCTTTTTTATCTGTTATTATTTCGGTATTAAAAAATTTATATTAATTTTTAGGTTAGTATTTAATAATTTATATAAACTTAATTATTTATATATTTATAATTATACAATTTTAAATTTCGTATATATATTAATCCTGATTATATATATTACTTTCGGATTCTTTTATAACTTATAGATTATTTATCGGCTTCGTGTTTATATTATAAAACGTTATATATTTTTTCTTAATATTAATAATCCCCCCCGGATACCATTTAGTATATAAACTTTACCCGTTTATTGCATTTTATATCGCAAGTTATTATTTCCCGTTTTAATTAGCTAGAAATATTACCAGTAAATTAATTATACCTTCAAATTTGCTATTTATAAATGCTTTTACGATAGTACCTAACATTATGTAGCCATTATAATAAAATTACCGCCGTTTAATAAAACGGAGTATAATAACCGCGTCCTAATGTAATATGGCAACTTAATAATAAATTGGAATATATATAATAATATGAATGTTATCAGATTAACGTTGAATACGAGCTATATGAATTACGGCGCCATTTTCTATACCTTTCTTATAGTTATATATATTATCCTTTTAAACCTTACGCCAGTTAACAAGTTATCTTATTATAGCTTTAAATAAGTATTTAATAAAGTTGTAATACCATAAGGTTTTAATAAAACAGGGTTTTTTAATATATGCATAAAAGCGTAATTTGCTCACCGTTATATAATCCTTAATATATATCTTACCCATAATAATATCGGAATCGTATTTAAATAAATAAATAAAGGTTTTAATTATATATATATAACTTATAAAACATTAATAAGAAACGTATTTATGTATATTAATAACATCTAAAGCTAGTTTTTATCAGCAAAAGACGAAATTATAAAATGGTATGTAGCATTATTCGTTTTTTTCATCATACCAGAATATAGCCGTAAAGTTAACGAATTCAAAATTACGAATTATTAGATGGTAATTTTTTAAAATCGTAAAGTAAGCATCCTTTATATTACAGATTTAGCTACCGTATTTTATTTAAAAAAACGTACAACTCGGGCCGTTAATTATTTCCGGAAGTTTATAAATAATAATAACTTATATAATATGAATAGTATTAGGAATATGGTGTTACGAAACAGGAAACACTCCCAGGTCGGAAATGAGACCCGAGGAGGGTGACCCTGACGGGTAAACCTCGGCCCCACTAAATGGTCTCTGTCGCATTAACAGAGACCATCCAGAGACTCCTAGGAGACTACACAGAAAGGCTGCAAAGACCTTAAGGAGATAAGAAGGATATATATGAACTAAGTTTCTATGTAAATAGCACTTATTTAATTTCGTTCTTTAACTATTAATCTAAGCCTATAGCTAAAGGTAGTCGTTTTTTACTGTAAGAAAAGTCTTTAAACTTTTTTAAAGAATAAAACCTTAATAAATTATCCATTGCTTTATTATTACCTACAAATTAAGACCTTTTTTCGGATATTGTTTATATTTCCAAATAAATATATAACAGGTTCGTTATATTTTAATAACTCCTTAATTAATAGCCGACGGATAATTTTAAGGTTAATTAACAATAAACTTTCTTAAACTTAATAAAGCTGATATTATAAAACGACGTTTAAAAGATAAATAATATACTCGATTCCCGTTAGAGTTAATAAGGGATTAATAACCAGATTAAATAATTTCCTCTTTATTAAAGAAGTTTTTTAATTAATTAATTATATTATGCCTTTTATAACCCGAAATAAGAGAAACCTTTTTTTCTTTTAAACGTAACATTTAACCCTGGCTCTAGAGGATATTATTAAGGTTTAAGGAAATTCGGAAAAAAAAAGAACTAAAGGTTCAGAAACTTTAAGGCTCAAAGAAAAAGGAAAGAAAGTTTTCCCCTGAGGAGAAAATGAAAATTCTGTTACGCAAAATCCAAACCCTAAAAAAGGATAAAAAAGAAAAACCTTAACCTTTCAGAAAAAGAATAACTTAACTTTCCCGAGAAATAAAAGAAAGAATCCTAGTACCCTTATTATTCGCCCCTAATCGGTACCGCGAAGCCATTATCTTATTTTTTAGCTATTACGGAATACCGGAAATCAAGGGTTATAAATTAATTACCTTAAAGCTTTACGATAGAATTATAAATATAAAAGGTTTTTTCGTTTAGGCTAAAACTTATCTCAAGTTTTATTAAAGTTCCTTAACGAAAAACTATTAAAAGGTGATGGTTATTCCTTAATTATTTGCTAAAAAAGTTCTTTTATAATTCGAATTAATTATGAAAAACTACCTAGAAATTTACCTTAAGGAATTCTTAAATATTACTAATTATATTATTAGCGATTACCGATATTTTAAGAACCGAATGCGAGCTATATTTAAACTTTAAATAAGGAATAATACGAAGTAAAATAATTATAATTTCTTTTAACCAGATTAAGTTAGCCGTAAAATATACCACAGAATTTAACCGTTTGGCCGTAAGTTTTAATTTATTAAGAACTGCGTTATTTTATCCCTTTTACGATGGCTTAAAACTTTAAGTTAAGGATAACATGTATATGGTACTTAAGATAGGATCTTTTAAAGAATATACCGATAAAGTAATTATTATTAACCGATGCACTTTTAAGCGGTACCTTGAAAAAAAGGAATTAACCAACGAAATAACGATAAAGGTTTTGATAGCCGAATTAAGAAGAATAAGGGTAAGTCTTAAAAGGAAGTAAGTACCGTTTCGAAAAAGCCTAAAAAAGATAAGTCCGACATAAAATGTTTTAACTATGATGAAAAAGGATATTTTAAAAACGAATATCGTTTTTTCGTTAAAAGGAACTCCAAGAAAAAAAGAATTCCTTAACCTTAAAAAAAGGTTAAAGCGGTTAAATAAAAAACCGACAGTAATGTAAAAAAGGAAAAGAAAGAAGTTAGTTTAAGTTTTCTTTAGCCAGAAATTATTACTGCCATTATTATTTAAATCTAGAACGATATCCCAAAGTACGAGAATTGCTTTATTTACTAGGTTTTTAAGGTTAAAGCCTGTAAATATAACCCCGGATAAACGACTTTTAGGAAAGCTATAAAGTTAAGATATCTTTGTTATTTTAACATATCTTAATAGAAGGTATATAACGAAAATAGTTAGTTCCGACCCGACGCTAGTAATTACGAGTAATTACCCCCGAAATATTATAAGCTCCCCGAATGTACGATACATACCAAATTCCGAACAAACTAGCATAGATTATTATACTTTATCGCTTATTACATTAATGATTGTTTCGTTAATCTTAAAACCAAAAAAGATAATAACCTTTAGTTTAAATAAAACGAAAGAATATTTATCGAATTAAATAATAAATATAAATGCATAAACGTTTCCCTATAGGTAAAGTACCTTAAGTCTTATTATTTACATTCCGAATAAAAATAAAATTAAAAGGCCATATCCTAAAAATGCTTATGTTATTTCCCGATGCTTTATATTTAATACGAACTTTTAAATATTAAAATACCTTTTGGGAGATCAGCATTTTTAACCTCATAATTCGAAAAATATGAAACAAAAGGCCAAACTAAAAGAAAATAGTTACCTTTAAATACCAATTTGACAAAAAGAAATGATATAAATATATAAATAATTATTGTATTAAGCACGTTACAAAAAAGGCTCGAAAATAAAAACGCCGTTTCGTAAATAAATAATAACAGTTAAAAAACACCAAAGGCCTTCGAAATTAAAGCATCGAAAAGCTTTAACTTATAAAACCTTATGCGAGGTAGCAAAAGGATTACGCCACCAGATCGAGATTCCTTTTTAATATAAGAACAAAATGCTTAAGGCCATAATTGACTTGAAAACCGAAAGCAACTTTATTTTTCGCGTAATAGTAAAAGAACATTAAATTGCTTATAAATATAAGTTAAAACTTTATAAATTACGTGTAATAAACGGAAGCCTATTTAAGTATAAAAACGGACGAGTTTTACGAAACACTAAAAAGCTCCCCGTTTGGATTTAAAGATACCAAAAACGAATTTTTTTAGATATTGCTGACATTTTTAAATATGACATTATTTTAAAAATACCCTAGTTCAGATTAAGCAATCTATATATTAACTAGAAATACCAAATACCTTTCTAAAAATGTAATAAAAAGTCACCTAAGGAAAACGACGAAAACGTTTATTATATTATTAAGAAAATACAAGTTTTAAATTAAGCCGTAACGGTATTACTTAGGTTCCAAAGATTCAAAAAGCTATTTAACAATAAAAGAAAACATAAATTATTATTACATGATTAATAAGATTACCGAATACCTATTAAGGAAAGGCATTACCTTAAACTTTACAAAATCTATTAAATAAATCTTAAAAAGTTAAAAGCTTTATGGAAAACCATTTAACTCGGTTTAAAAAAAAGGACATGTTCGACTTTTTAATTCTTTTATTAAATACCCCGCCCTTATAATACCAAAAACCAAAATAAAAAGCACAAGATTAACGAAAACGGAAATCTGGTTTTTAAAAAAGTAATCGATTATAAATAATTAATCGACAGTATAATTAAAAACGGATACCCACTAACTTTTATAAACATATTAAAGGAAAACGTTAATAAAACAAAATAATTTATTATATTTAATCTTCGAAACGGATATTACCGTATGAAAATGCCGAAAGGAAAAAAATGAAAAACGGTATTTAAAATAATACATAAACTCTATGAATACCGAATAATAGCTATAAGACTTATTAATGCTTCCGTCAATTTATAACGCTTGGTTATAACCACCTTACGAAAATTCTTGCGTAAGTTCGTATTCGTTTACCTCGACGACATTCTCATTTGCTCCGAAACTTTTAAAAAATATAAAAAGCATATAGCTTAAATATTTAAAACCTTAAATAAAGCAAACATCCGAATCAACCCAGCTAAAAACGTATGGCATATACAAAGGCTAAACTTTCTAGGATATATACTCACCCCCGACCAAATTCAGATTTAACGCTTTAAAATAAAAATAGTTAAAAACTGGCTTATCCCTAATAAGGCGACCATTACCAACATCCGGCAAATTTTGGGATTTACGGAATACGTACGAAAGCTAATCAAAAAATACGGAAATATAATTAAACCATTAACGAAACTTATTCCTAAAAAGTACGTTAATAAAAGGTTTAAGCGCCTAAAAAATGCAAAAAAGCATTTTAAAGCTTAGAGAACGTAATTATTAATAGACCTATAATAAGACTACCTAATATAAATTAAAAAAACGCCTAAAAACGAACGCCTTAAACTACGCACTAAATGCCATCCTGGAACAACTAAAGAATAATAACAAATGGTACCCAATACTCTATTACTCGATGGTACTCCAAAATACAAAACTTAAATACCCGATTTATAACAAAAGATTATTAGCAATTATTAACGTTTTTAAGGAATAAAAACCCTTCCTTAATAAAACTAAAAAACCCTTTAATATTTATTCCGATTACAAAAACCTTATCCGGTTTATAAAACCCTAAAAATTTAACAAACGATATAAAACGTAAATAATTTTCCTGTTAAAGCTTAACTTTAGAATATATTATATCAAAAAAAAAAAGAACATCCAGGCGGATATTTTTAATCGTAAAGGCGATTATAATTCTAAGGTTCTCAAACAAAACATATAAATATTACAGGATAACAAGGATGGTACTATACAATTTTGCAAGATACTAAAAAAGTTAACCCGCGGACTTTTAACGAAATTTCGAAATTCTTATAATACGAAAAAAAAAGAAAAAAGTTTAACAACTAAAAGGATAGCCAAAGGACCAACTGACATACCATGGCAGGATCTATATTCCCAGGGACCATCAAGAATAATTCGTAAAAAGGTTTTACGAAAACATACTACATAAACATTGAAGTGGTGTAGGGTGCAGTATGGGTGCAGCTCTGCAGCTTTGCTGCAGCTCTGTTTCTAGCTGCTTCCATTCATTTCGCCGGTGGGCTCCAATGGAGCGACATCCAGTGGGTCGGCGACGGTCTATAAAGTTCTGACCTGGCAACTTTTGTATGTAGTCTTCTAGAGAACCAAGGCACGCCCGACAATTCCTTTTCCCAAGCAACCAGTCAAGATGTCCTACATACACCAGCTTCGATGAGCCCCGTCCCAATTCAATACCTAAACTTTCAAATCCGAAAATATTTATATAAAAATAACTAAAAGCCGGTTAGTTAAAAGATATTACTTAAAAATAATCAAATGTTAATATAAACAACGGATAAACAATTTTTTTTTTGCGCGGTCGTTTCCGTTTAACTGCAAAAGAATAAAATAAAGGTTTATTCCTATTAAATTTAAACAGTTTTTATTTAATACGTTTTCGATTAAGTTGATAAAATTAAAGGTTTTTATTTAATTCCGAATATAATTAATTTAATTAAAACGGTTTCCAGATTTAATAAATGACAATATTAAAACATTTTGAAAAATCGCCTTCTTTTTACGTTTTATTTAATTTACGAAAAA
Organism: Monosporascus ibericus; assembly: GCA_004154915.1. Lineage (NCBI taxonomy): Eukaryota > Fungi > Ascomycota > Sordariomycetes > Xylariales > Monosporascus > Monosporascus ibericus. The sequence goes on along the minus strand of QJNU01000460.1, from coordinate 45,730 downwards.
ACTATCCTTTTTATTTTATAAACAATACGGAAAACGTTTTATAAACAGCAAAATTCGCTTAATTTAAAATAACGGCGTTATATCCCCATATTTCGGACCGATCCATATAAGGTACGTACTGTTATTACGTTATAAGCTTGATCAACGTCGGAAGAAATCGCAAAACCGCCCCAAATTACGTACGGTTCTAATTAGAATACGCTTTATATAACCGTTCGGTTTAAACTAATCGTCAAAAATTCGATTATAATCCCAGCTATTTAAATACTAATCCGGCATACGATCCATACGCCTTCGCGATTCGGGGTCGCGAACCCGGCTATCGTAACGCTCGTACCCGTACGCGTAATTCGCAATATTTTAAATCGTTTTAATTAGGAACCGCCTTTATCCTTATTATTTGTAACATCGGCTTAAGGCCTATATTTCCTTAATATGTCCGATTTACCGGAATCACTTTCGTTACCGTATCTATATTCGTATAGTTCGTTTATTTTTATATCGTTACTGGAATCGCCGGCATTACCAAAAGGCGATATTACGTAACCGGATATTATAACTAATATATCGAAAAATAAAGCCGACGTAATAATCTTTATCGAGGTTATATAGTTACGTACTAAAAATAAATAATCCTTATCCGATAATAATAATAATTACGATATTAAATAAAAAATTAAAAAACGAAACGCGGCCGATCTTAATTAAGACGGATAACGAATAACGCGTTCGGTTTCGAAACGGGGTTGCGGTTGCTGATAGGTAAAACATATTAAAGGTCGAAACGGACGTTTTAACTTTTCGCGGCTTTTAACGGTATATTTTCGAATTCGTTAAAATAAGGGATATTATAAGTATACTTCGTTAGCTTACTTCCGTCCTTGCGGAATAAACGTTGCGATATATTAAAGGTCAAAACGGACGTTCTAAATTTTTGCGACTTTTAACGGTATATCTTCGAATTCGTTAAAATAAGGAATATTATAAGTATACTTCGCCAGCTTATTTACGTCCTTACGGAATATAAACGTTATTTTAAAATGCGAAACCAAAATTTTTTAATGTTAAAATAATTTAATCGCATAAAAAAATAACTAAATAATACGAATAATACTATTAATATACCTTTTACTTATTATATTCGTTTTATTAATTCTAAGTTTATTAGGCAATTTAGAAATACTAATTTTTTTAATCCGGATTAATTATATATTATTACAGATATGCAATAAACTTTATAATTTAAGGATATTAACGAATTTTAATATAACGAGTTATAAATAGTAATTTATCCTAATTATTAATAAATCATATTTTTTAATTTATATCCTTTAATCCATAATACTGTATAAATATTTATTTCAATCTTGCTTTTCGATTCCGTTTTCGAACTTATCGTATTAACTTTTAAAGTATTTTTATCTTTTTTAATTTTTAAAGTATTTTAATTCTGATCGATTACTTGGTATAAAAGATCGACTATATAGGTAAATAAATAATATGGATAATTTTTGGTTAATATTAAGAAGGCCATTTTTTCGCCATAAGTATAACTATTCCAACGTCCGCCTTTTTTTAGGTACTAGCTCGAAATATTTAGGATCCCGGTTTTATAGTAAATCCAAAGCTTTTACGTTTTATAATTTTGTTCTTCCGTAACCGTAAATAGTATCCTTTAAAGCCAACCTTTTATCATCTTTTTCTAAGGCTTACCGCGTACGTTAAATTCTTTTAGCTGAGGATTTTAGTAGCTGCGGTATTTTCATGGTAGTTGGTTTAAAGCCTTGATCAGTACTTCCGGGTCCCCGTCGTACATTTCGTTACGGTCTTAATGGGAATTTTGGTAATAGTAAGTTTGTCAAGACGGGTGATTTCGCTAAAACTTTAAATAAATCGTTTATTAATGGGTACTTTGGCAAATACCTTCAGCTAGGGTTTACCGGTATTTCAGGCTACGGCTTTTAAGACTTCTTTTTTTAAGGTGCAAAACTTATAAGGGTACGGGGTTTCGGTTGCTTAATATTAAACTATATCTTTTTTAGCGTAATTAAAATGGCAGATGGATTTCGGAGTTCTTTTATGTCGGAATCCTATATAGGTAGACGAACAGTTAAATATAATAGATAATTATTAAAGGCCTTGGTGTTAGCACCGAATATACTACGATACTTATAAAGCTAATTTTTGTACATAATGATTTGTTCGTTATAAGTCTGCGAATAGGGGCGGATTTTACCTTCGTTTGATATTATAAAAATAATGTTAATATAATATATACCGTAAAAGGTTTCATGGTTTTATAGTTCTGATCGGAATTATAAGATAACCATATGTAACTAACCTGTTATACATCTATCTGGAAGTATGAGCAGTATCCGAAAAGGGGTCTTGATTTGCAGGTAACAATAGGGCGAAGGATGATTCATTAAGGTTTGTTCGTTAAAGAGGTTTAAAGACTTGTCCTATAGTAGAGAACAACTGCCTTTGGCTATAAGCTTAGATTCATAGCTAAGGAGCGAAATTAAATAGGTATTATTTATATAGGATCTTAGTTTTTATATATCCTTTTCGTTTTTTTATCGGTTTTACAGCCTTTTTATATGGTTTCTTAAAAGTCTCTGGATGGTTTTTATTAAAGCGAGAAAGATTATTTAATGGGGCCGAGGTTTACCCGTTAGAGTTACCCTTTTAAGGTCTTATTTTTGGCTTGAGAGTCCTTTTTGTTTCCTAATATCATTCCTTTCCTTATAAGATTTTTATCCCTAAAAACAAATAAGTTAGCTTCCCCTTTCTTTAGTTAGTTTTTAATTTTTACGGCCTTTAAGTAATTTGCCATTATGTTAAGTTTCTCACGAAAACGACTTACGTCCTTTACCAATAGTAAGAAAGAATTCCCGTTTTTCATAGTCGATTTTTATTATTTTGTTATACCATATGAACGTTACGAAAATCTAGGTTTGGAATATAAGATGATCGAGGGAAGAAAAAAGTGCTAATATTATTATAAAGCGAACGTTTTGTATGAAGGTAATAATATTTCCTTGGAGTCGCTTTAAAATATTCGATTAAAGAAAGTGCGGATTAACAGAAAAAAATGGCGGTTAAAGAAACGTTATTAGGCTTTGAACGATTATAATCGGAAGTTACGGTTAGGTTAATCCGGTTGAGTCGACAGCAAGACTTTTTTTTAATGCCGTAGGGTAGAAATGATTCGATAGGGATTTTATTTTATTAACGAATTAAAGGGAAAAAAATATTAAATAAGGAAAAGGAACGTTTGCGGTAGGAGTAGGCGTAATTGGTTTCGGATATTAGTTTTTTCGATTAGAACGCCGTAGGGTTAAATTTAAGCGGGGAGTTATTATTGCCTTTAACTTTAGTTGCGTTAAAGACGGTCGGTTAGAATTTTGCCGGTGGAACGTTTTAATTAGGTTTATCGTATTCGTTAGGTGGTTAAGTGGTTTCCAAGTGTTTTTTTCGTATAAGTACCCTTCTTATTTAATTAGGTATTGGATTTTGTTTTGGATTATTTTGAAATTTAATATTTTTTCGATTTCGTACTTATTATCGTTTTTTTCGATTTTTAGGCTTATTTTTAGTGGGGTGTTTTTAGGTGCTGGCTTAAGTAAGGAAATGTAGAAAATAGGGTATATTTTTATTATCTTAGGTAGTAATAGTCTGTAGTTTGTTTTGGAAATAACTTTGTTAATTTTGAATGGATTAAGTTTTTTAAAATTAAGTTTGTTACTAAGCTTTTTAGTGCTAATTTGTAAGATATTTAACGTTGCGTTTTGTTTTTGACGTAATAAGTAAACCTTATTTCTTTTCGCTAGAATTAAATTCTTAATTCTTTTTTTGTTATAATATTGGGCTATTCTTTTACCGAAAGAATTATAATTCGGTTTGTAATTAAGCTTATATCGTTTTAGCTTTTATTACTGTTATTTCCGTTCGGGGAGTTATGGTAGTAATTATAGGAGTTTTGTGTTTTAATTACCTTGGTCGTTAAGTTATTGCCTCATATCTTATATAGTTATATAGGGGGATATGCTTATGTTTTTGTTAACAAACGTATTGTAAATTATTTGTGTTAATAGTAAAAGATTTATCCCGTTAGTTTGTTGGTAGTTAACGTAATTTCGGAGGTATTATTCCAAGGTTTGGTTTAGTCGTTCCGTTTGACTATCTATTTGGGGGTGATAAGTTATTAAGAACTTAAGCTTAACGTTTATTCGTTTGAAAAAGTTGGTATTAAACTTGGATGTAATAATTTATTTCGATTAAAAATAACCTTTTTTAGCATTTCCGTATTTGTTAAAGTAATGTCGGATAAATGCATAGGCTAGTTGCTTTGCCGTTGTAGTTCCTTTAAAGGGTAGAAAATATTTATACTTGGTAAGTTTGTTAATAATTATCTAAATTCCGTCGTATTCAATTTTAGTAATTGGGTCCTTGGATGGAGGAAAGCTGGTAATGAAATCTTAAGCTATAATGTTTTATGCCTTGTTAAAAATGTTAGTAAGTTATAATAGCCCATAAAGTTTATGGCATGTTACTTTAGCCTTGTTGTAAATATTATAATTTTTAATAGTTTTCTTGATTACTTGGCGTAATTTTGGGAAGTTATAGTTTTTCTGTAATCGTCTGGTGGTTTTAAAGATTCCTTAATGTTGAATTGGGACGGGGCTCATCGAAGCTGGTGTATGTAGAACATCTTGACTGGTTGCTTGGGAGAAGGAATTGTCGGGCGTGCCTTGGTTCTCTAGAAGACTACATACAAAAGTTGCCAGGTCAGAACTTTATAGACCGTCGCCGACCCACTGGATGTCGCTCCATTGGAGCCCACCGGCGAAGCAAATAGAAGCAGCTAGAAACAGAGCTGCAGCAAAGCTGCAGAGCTGGACCCATACTGCACCCTATACCACTTCCGTATACGGATAAAATTAAGCGTACATAAATTATAATACGGTTTAACCGTAATAAAGTTATTACGGTTCTTTTTTCACATAACAGTTTTATCTTTTTTTAAATATATTAAAATCGTTTTTCGCATATATTCGCCGTTAAATAACGCATATTATTATGGTTTTACCTTTATTCTATTCCGTTAATCGAGATTATTTCATTTCAAAAATATACGAATAATACCAGGATTAGTTTACTGAGCCGAAAGATAAGATTAAGATTCGATAATTATTTCGTTTTAATTAAGATCGTTCGCGATAAATCATATATTATTATTATTATTATTAAAGTTTGTTACGTTAAGTTTTGCTAGGATATTTGTATTTTTATGGGTGGTATCTTTTTTAATTTATTGGCCCTAATTCTTTTTTCTTTAATCTTTTCTGCGGTAAAGGGCTTAATTTTATATTTTATCTAACGTATAATAAGTTGCAAATAGGATAACTTATTTATAGTTAATTATATTACATCGCTTATAATTACTTACTATTTAATTAAATCGTTACCATAAATAATTTATCGAAAAGGCTTTCGGTATTTTGTATTATATTACCCGATTAATATCCGGAATATCCATACTTAATTTAAAAACGATAATAAATATTCCGATACGGATAAAACTATTAAACTGTTTTAATTTATCGTATACGTAAGCCTAGTCTTAATTAAGCATTTCGGATTTATAAAACGTAATAACCCTTTTTGTAATTTTTAATAAATACTTTCGGTTTATTATAATCTTAATTAAATGGTTACGAATATTTATAATTTTCGCTTTAGTACAAATATAAATAATGGTTTCAATGATAGTACATAAGTTATTAAGTTAAATTTAAGGGATATTATTTAGTAATTCGGATATATTAATTAATAGTAAATTTAAATACGCGTAATTCGAACGTTGGCCTTTAAATATGAGAAAAATAATAATATTACTTTCGGGGCGATCGATATTAAACACCGGACTTTTATTTTGTAACCATATTTAATTAAACCTCGAACTTAATTAAAACCGTTATATTGCGCGAACCTTTTTTTATCACGTTATTAGCAGTTATTATATACGCAAATTAATATACGCAAATAAAAGAATCGAAACGTAAATTACGGATATTAATATATTTAAGCCGGAGAAATTTCCATTCCGATAATAAATATGCTTTATTATTAATTATCAAGGTATATTGTCGTTTGAGCATAAGATTTAATATGGTAATTTCAAATTAATTACTCGATAATTATTTAAGACCACAAATAATACATTTATATTATCCGGGAATTATACGTTTCAAGAATTTTAAATCGAACTTTTTCATTGCCGTAAATATTAAAACAAAAGCAAAATATAATGCTGTTAATATAAAGGTTCGTTATTTTTTGGCTAACTTAGCTAAAAATAGGATTTAGATAATAATTAAGTCGGTTATTAAAAAAGAAGCTTAAATAATTAAAAACCTTCCAAAACTTATTTTAATAACAAAAAAATATTAAGTTTTCCGAATTTTAAATTATGTCCCATATTTACTTGTTCCATCCCTAAAATACGGCTTTACCCGCTAAATATACTATTTAACATAAAATAAATAAACCGACGGCGCAAAATCTTTATATAGTTGTCGGTTATATATATATCGTTAACGTATAGATTAATTACGTCTACATTGGCAGAAAACCGGTAAAGCTATCGGATAAGGATAAACGCGTCGTTTTAAAATGTTAAACTTTCGAAAGTTTGAGATATATATTTTAAATCTTTTAATATATTACCTATACTTGGTTAATTAGGACGAAAATATATCTTGAAATTTGTTATAGGCGATTTTAAGCTTTGTATATTATTATTTTAATTTATAAGGTTATATTGTTATCGTATTAGCAGAAGGGGGGTAAAAGGTTAAGACATAACTAAAACGGAACTTTTAATCATTTTTTCGAGCGCGTTTCATTAATTGAGTTTTAACTAGGATTATATATATATAAGGCAATAGAAATTCTAATTTTGTATTAACTTTTTGTAATTATAAAATGGGTGGCGTTAAATTAAAGTTATCTTTAAAAAGTTCGGATTAAAGGTTTTTGAAGATTTATATGGGACTACCTAGAATGGAACGAAAAGATCACAACTTGCTATTAGGCTCTATTTTTAAGGTTTTGGTGTTTTTGTGGAAAGTTTTCTTAAAAGGGTTTAGTTGATACATTAGACCCCTGCAGCTACTTCTTGACAGAGAGCTCTAGCTACGGCTGCGCCGCAGGCGCAGTCACAACCTCAAAAATAGGGCCTGGTCTCGATGAGGTAAGCCAGGATAAGGATATATACGTTTATTATTACCATATTTTAGATAGACTATTATCTTGTAATATGATTTGGTTATTTAAATTACTTTTATCAATTTGCTTTTATTAAACGTAATTATTATTTATCTTATTACTTAATTCTTCATGATATTATTATTAATATAAACCGTAGGATTAGGTTTAATAATTGGTTAAATCCTTTAATCGTTATACGTTATAAACCTTTATTTAATAATGCCGTTAAAGTTTAAGCAATACCTTTAGTATTATATCGTCTAATAAGCAGCTCATTTTTAAAAAATACTTTTAGGTACCCGAAAATAATATTATGGGCTCCGACAAGGAAGAAATTCGACTACGCTTTTTTTAAGAAGTTTTGCGACGATTAAATCAGCTAATTAACGCGGTTACGTAATTTATTAACGACAAAGCCGAGCTTATTAACGTTTTTAAAGAAACCCGTAATTAATTAAAAGTTTAAAAAATCGAATTAATTAGATAAATAAGTAAAAAATAATTTGCATAATTATTAATTCAGCCATATTAATCAGCATAATCCGTTGAAGTAATATATAACAAGAAGGTTGGAAAAGTTTTAAACTTTTATTAAATTTACCTCTTTCGATAGAATTATTACTAAGCTTAAATAATTTTTTACGGAATGCTGTATATATTTTAAATACTTTTTAATTAAATTTATAATATTTATTTTTTAAGTTTAATTCGTTATAAGATAATTAACCGGAAACGCGGTTTTCTAGTTCGAACTTATCTTTCGTAAATAGCTTATTAATTCTTTTAAATGAAAATTTATAATAACCATAATAATATATAACAATTATAAAGATTTCAAAAAGGAATTAAAAAACTGTCCTAGGTAATAAACGAGAAAATAAAGACCGAGAACAAAATTAAAGACTTGAAATAAAAAGGATCAGCTTTCGAATACGGTAATCCTTTCGTTCTGTTAACCTTAAAGATTAATTAAAAATAAAAAGTATTAATAGTTATATTTTTCGACGGCATAAAAGAAAAGATATAAAAGGAATTATTTAAGGATAAACGCCTTTAAAGATTAGTGCATTATATCGCTATGGTAGTCAAAGTCGACGACCGACGGTACGCCTGGAAAATTCGATACTTTAAGGAACGATAAGGTAATAAATCAAGATGTCTTTTTAGCATTAATAGGTTACGAGGAATTAATATATTTTATGGAACGGCATTAGGATTTATAAAATTAAAAGCAGTTTAATAACGTAACTCTTTTATTATTAAATGCTTTAATTATAACAAGATAAGATAAAAGGCTTATTAATGCAAGGTACTTGAAAAGTTACGACAGAATATTTAAACGTTAGTTTTTTAAGAACCTTTTCGAAATAATTATCCAGAAATAACGAGCCGTAATAATAGGACCGATAATAACTTAATGGGTAAAAAAGTTCGATAAATGGACAAAGTTTATAAAGAATAAGTTATTTTTCCGTTTTTTAAAAAAAAAAAGATAACGGTACAAATAATTAGAATTAAACGTATGAATTAAGAAATAATAAAAATAAGATAAGAACCTATTATTAAAATAATCGGACCGTTACAGGAAACTATATGCTATTTATTATAAACATATTTATTATTTTAAATATATGAAATAATAATAGTATATCGAAAAATAAATTAGGTAAATATATTATTAAAGATTCAATTTCTATAATTAAACCGGAAAAAACTTTAGAAATTAGCGATGATACAAATATTTAAGGATATACGCCCCGGAACATACCGTTAACTTTATTATAGCAAAAATAACTTAGCCCGAAAAAAAGAGTTATTTTAAAGGAGACCTTACATATTATTATAAATGGTACAACTATAAGATAAAAAAATAAGTTTATTCCATAGTTATAAAGATATTACTGGAAATAATTAAGAACTTAAATTTCCGTTTAACCTCTACGAATAATCCGAAAGAATAATAAGAAATTAAAAATAAAATCCAAGAAGGACGAAGATATGATACGGTATGATACTCAGTTCCAAGTACGATAAAAGAAATAAAAAGATCCCGAACTAGAATATATTAGCAAAAAGGATTTCTATATGCAAATCCTTTTATTCGAAGTTACGTTACGCCGGTAGGAAAGATATTTAAAATAATTATAAACTTTTAATTAATAAAGTCAGAAACATATTAAAGCGTTAAAAGATAAGTTAAAAGACGAACGTTACTTATAAAAAAGCCGTAAAATAATAAGATCCGGAAAAGCTAATAAAGGCTTCCTAAAAGGGTTTTAAACGTAACGATAAAAATTAAAAACGACCTTATTATCGTAAAAGTAAAATTTAAAATATATTAGTTTACCGCATTTGTGTATTCCGAAATAATGAACAGTAAAATATATTATACCGGCTATGGTTAACCGATTTCGATTACTATAAAAAAATAAAACCTTATATCACCGAATACATAAAAGGTTATGTATTTATTTACGATAACGGAAAGATTATTCGCCAAATTAATTATTTCGAGATTTTCGTTAAAGAACGACGTTAGATAATAGACTTCGATATCGTTCAGATAAAGGATTACGACATAGTTTTTTCATAATTATGGCTATATTAATATAACCCTTTAATCGATTAAATAATTATCCAAATAAAGGTTACTTTATACCCTTTCGATAAAATAAAGCAAAATAAGAAAAGATTTTAACATTTAATTAAAGATAGCGATAAATGCAGGCGGAAGGATACGGTAAAGACTTTACCACTTATAGGAACAAAATATAAAGAAAAATAAAGATACTATGAGAAAATACGACGTATTATTACTACCATTAAAATAAAATCATAAAAAGTAAATAATTGCCTAAAATATTAACCCTTAAAGTCAAAAACTATAACTAACGTACTTTTTATAATATCACAAAAATAAACAATTATTTCGAAAAGAATTTAAAATAAAGTTACTAAAGCAGAACGAATAAAATTATAAAATAGTTTTGAAAGAAAAGATATTAACCGGATTTTACTTTATTTATAACCTTAACGAAACAAAATTATTAATATTACGTAAGTATCTTAAAAGTAAGCTTAAAAAAGGTTATATACGACGTTTTAATTTATTAGCCGGATATTTCATATTTTTCGGATTAAAAAAACGGAAAGCTGCGTTTAATCATGAACTATAAGTAATTAAACGATATTACCGTTAAGGATAAAATATTGTTACCCTTAATTAATAAAATAAAAAATCGCCTTTACGGAATAACTTGGTTTACGAACTTAAATCTTAAAAAGAGATATAATTAAATTCGTATTAAGTTAAAATATAAATAAAAAACTGTTTTTAAAACAAAATACGAACTTTTTAAATATTTCGTTATACCTTTCGAATTTACGAACGTATTAGCAACCTTTTAGCGAATGATTAATTATATATTTAAAAAGTACCTAGATATTTTGGTTATTTGTTGCCTCGACGACATTCTCATTTACTCGAAAAACAAAAAGCAACATATAGGATACGTTTTTATAATTCTCTAAGCTTTATAAGATGCCAATTTATTAGTTAATACGGAAAAAGGTTAATTTTATATATAAAGAATAAAGCTTTTAAAATATATTATTACCTCAAGATATATCAAGATAGATCTTAAAAAGATCGCTATAATATAAAAGTAAGAAATATTTCCTATAATTAAAGAAATATAAGGCTTTTTCGGATTCGCTATTTATTACTGGAAATTTATCCGATACTTTAGTAAAATAATTACGCCATTATTAAATTTAACGAAAAAGGAAATAAATTCTATTAAAAAAGCGAAAATAAAAATAGCTTTTCAAACTATTAAAAACGCATTTATTAGCAAGTTAATACTAATTATATATAATTTAAGCGGCTTATTTAAACTTAAAACCGACGTTTCGGATTACGTTTTGGGCGTAATAGTTAAATACCGAAATAATTAAAGTAACTTATACCTTATTACCTTTTATTTTTATAAATTAAAGGAAGCAAAATTAAACTATGGTATTTCCGATAAAAAGTTTATGGTTATCGTTAAAACTTTTCGAAAATTTAGATATTACTTTAAAAAAACCTGTACCAAGTTAAAGTATATACCGACCATAAAAACCTTACTTGTTTTATTATTACCAGAGAGCTTATATGACGATAATTACGTTACGCTGAAAAATTAACTAATTACGATTTCGTTATTATTTATCAAAAACGATCGGAAAACGGTAACGCATATATATTTAGTCGTAAACCAGATTTCGAAAAAAAAGTAATTAAGGTTAACCATTAAATCTTGGACGCTACGCTAAAAGGATGTTTACAATTATAGCAGGTTATAGCAATTAAAGTAACCCCTTTCAATTTATACTAAAAAATACAAAAATATAATAATAACCTACTTAAAAACTAAAAAATAGAAAAAGTATAAGTTCTAAAAAAGTGTTAGGAAGTTTTAGTACGAGATATACATAAATATCAGCTACATGGATACTTAAGAATTTATAAAACCTTAAAACGATTATAACGTACTTATTACTTTCTTAAAATAAAATTAGTAATAAGAAGAGTACGATAATAATATTATATTTATAATAAAGTAAAAACCCGACGATATAAACGATACGGAAAATTGCAACCATTATTAATCCTAAAGCGGTTATAATATTTAGATATTTGCGATTTTATTATTAAATTTTTACTTTTAAAAAACTTAATTACGGGCATATGTTATATAAGCATCTATATAATCGTTAATCGATTTATGAACTCTTATTATTTTTACTACATAACGATAATATAAACGTAATATAATTAGCCTATATCTTTTTAAGATACATTTTAAAAGTATAAGGATTATTGACAGATATTATTTTAAATAAAAAAATAACATTTACTTTTAAATTCTAGCAAGAATTTATAGCATAACTAGGCCTAATTGCAAATTATTTAACGCATTTAGGCCTCAAATAAATAAATAAAAACAATTAACCAAATATTAAAAACTTACTTACGATGCTATATTAACTATAAATAGAATAATTAAGTTTAAAAGTTACTTACCATATAACTAGTTCATAATACCAGTTACTATAAAACCATTAAAATAATTCTAGCAAACGTTAATTTTAATTTTATAATACAAGTTTATAAAGATATACGCGAAGAACCAGTTAACGTTAAATTATTACTTAAATTAAAGTTATTTAAATAATTATACCCGGAAATAAAACTAAAATTTAAATTCGTATGTAATTAAATAAGAAAATGTTATAACCAGAAAAAGTTAAAAGGATTAACCTTCCAAAAGCGAAAAATAGTTTATTTAGCTACTAAAAATATCCAAACTAACCAACCTAACACAACATTCGATTTTAAATATATCTGCCCATATAAGATTATCTAAAAGATTTTAAAAAATAATTACTAATTAAAATTACCACCCAAAGTTAAACTTTATCCAATTTTTCATATTTCCTGATTCGAATTAATAGCAAACATTATCAAAAATTAATATAGGATACGAAAAAGAAGCAAAGGAAAATATACTAACGTACGAAACAAAGAAAACTTTAAACATACGAAAAATAAATAAACTTATCGAATATTTAATTAAATAAAAGAATTACCTAAATTCCGAAAATATTTAAAAACCCGCCAGGAATTTCATAAACGCCTAACGCCTAATAAAAAGCTTTTACTAACAATAACGGAAACACCCCAATTAACAGCCGACTAATTAATAAGCTTAAACTAATCGACCGGATCTGCAACTTAACCTAACGTAACCGCGGTAACCGCCGCCTCCAACTATTTTTGCTTCTTTTCGAAACGTTTAAATTTTTTTCATAACCTTCGCACCTTTTATTTTACGACGAAGCATCTTAACGCCCCGACGACAGAAAAGCCAGCTTTGTTTTAATAAACGATCGAATTTGTTAACGGCAATTCGTAATACCTTCCGGGCCTATTCCTTCTTACGTTCCAAACGATCCTTTTTATCCAGAAATTTTTGATATTTTGCTTCCGAAAGATTAAAAACATTATGAGGATTATTATAATAAACGTATCGTACGTATTTTACGGAAATACGGGTAACGTTATAGTTTATACCTTCCTTTTCGCAACGAAAATAAAAAGGTATATTGATATTAAAATGATTAAAACGTTTTAAACAACGAAAACGTTAGTATACTAGCGAAAACGACGTTTTTTAATCCCACTCGATATAATAAACAAAAGAAAAAGAGAGTTATTTACCAAAATTAACAAAGAAACAAATTAATCTTTAAGAGTAAAAATCTTGGAGGGAAAAAATCGTGTTATAACCTAACGCTCTTAGTTACCATATAAACGGTTAGATTTTCTAAAAAGTTAATTCCGATTAAAAACTAAAGAATTACGTAACGGGCTTAAAGAACTTAAAACGCCAAGTACCTTAAGCTCCTTAAGTTATTACGCAAGCTTAAAGGGCTTAACGTGCTTAAAGATCTAAGCCGTTTAAGTATCTTAAGCTAGGATAAGGAGATATACGCTTATTATTACTATAACTTAAATAGATTACCAGCTTGTAATATAACTTAGTTACTCAGATTACCTTTAATAATTTGCTATTATCAGACGTAACTATTGTTTACCCCATTGCTCAGTTTCCTACGATACTATTGCCAACATAAACCGTACGACTAGGTCTAATAGTTGGTTAAACCCTTTAGTCGTCATAATACCCCTTAACGCCTTAAAACATTTACGGCGCTAATTATCGCCTTTTATTATTTCTTAAAACCATAGCTATTTATTCCACTTTTCCTCTGGTAATTAAACCCTTTTAATTCATTAATTCTTTATTTAAAAAAACTGTTAAAGTTTTGTTCCTTTAATTTAAAATTTCGGTAATATTTATTAATTTTAATTATTTTTTAAAAAAAGGTTTAAAAGCCTTTTATAATAAGCTTATAAATAATTAGTTAATTAATACATTTTTTATAAATATATATTTTATTATAATTAGGTTTTCATTTTCATTTTTATAATTGAAAATTATATATATTTACGTATTATAATTCTATTTATAAAAAGGCGACGTCGGCATTAATAAAATATATCGTTTATTAATTGTCCTATTTTATGTATAATACTTTTATATTTAAATTAATTTTTGAACTTTTTAAGTAATTAAACATTTAAAATATTCTTTGTTATAATTTATATAAAAATAATAATTCCGTTTCGGTTATAAAAATAGTTAATATATTTTATTTATTGGCCGGTTATTTTATTATTCTTTCGACTAGTTTAATAATATAGATTTAAAGAACCTTCGATTAATTAAATTATTTATAAAGAAATATCGTTCTAAATATTTGTTAAATTCTAATTACCGAATTAAAATATTAACGATTTAGTATTAATTAAATATAAGATAACCCGATTAATAGTTTTATAATAGATATTATTACGAATTCATTTTAAAACGAAGGAATGAAAATATTATAAAACATATATTAAATTCTATTTTAAATACTACGTTTGAAATAAAACCGATTTCTTTAATACTTATTATTTAAATTTAAATAAATTAAATTGAAATTCGATATTAGTTTAGCGTTAATTAGTAACAACTTCAAAAAATATATAAAATAATCAAATTATTTAAATTATTTACAACATCGAATTAAAGTAATTCTTTTAATTAACTTTATTTTTAATTGTATTAATGTCGAAAGATTATTATAAATCTTTATAATTTATAGACATATATTATTTTCATATTTGTTGTATTAATTAATCTATAAAGTCTTAATTCTTTTTATTATATGTAACGATTATATTATAGCCGCAAATGAAAATAAAACAAATTTAACGGAAGGAATTCTATATTTCGTAAAAAAAGGAATTAAATTTTAAATGCTTAAACGTATTAATAAAATACTTTTATTAAAATAATCTTTTTTTAATTCGGACAATATGTTTTTATTAAAAATATCCTTATTTTATTATAAATATTTCAAGTGGATTTTCATATATATTTTATAAATTCAGTTCCCGTTATTCAAGACGTCTTTAGCGTTATATTATTTAAGTTTTAAATTAAATTTAATTACGATATTAATTGAAATTTAAAATAACGTTTTAATTGAGGTAAATACGTATATACCTTTATAAACGTTTTTAAATTATTAATTATTTTATCTAATAAAACGGGCTTTATATTTTCAAAGTTAATCATATTTATCGAACATATAAATATATATTTATATATATTCTTTCAAAATAGAATGAGGAAAGAAATAAATTAATAATATTTAAAAAGGTTATAGTTTTATTATTTTAAAAAGACATTAATTCAGTTTTACGAAAAAGAAATTTAACGAATATATATTAAACTATTTGTAAATTTACGACGGTAATAATAAATTGCGTTTATATACGCTGCCTTACCACTTAAATAACGTTTTTGTTTTTAATATATTAAAACCTTTCCAATTAAAATAATACGTATTTTAAATCTTTTCTTTTTAAATCTTTACAATTTATTAATTAATTATCGATGGTATTTATAAAGTCTGTTAAACGTTTTACGTTAAATGCAGCTTTTTATATTTTATAATTATATCGATAATTATTTTTTTCAATACGGAACTTATGAGAAATTTGCCTTTTTAATTTATAAAAATCTTTCGTTTTTTACCGTTACTTAAAACTAAATAACGTAATGAAAGTTTAAAGTCTTTTATTTTTTTACGTCGGCGTAATAATCGTAATAAGTATTAAAGTAAATGTTAATAATAATAATAATTTAAAGTACGGAAATAATTCGAATTTAACGGTTATATAAAAATAATTATTCTTTTGCAAATAACTTTTTTTATTCGGTACGTTAATTACGTTAATATTATTTTAAACCCAATGTGTTTATTTAGCCGATAATTACATTATTTTATTTAAAAGTTATACATATAATAATACTTTTTTTATTTAAATCTAATAACTTATCGGGATAGATTTAATAATATATTTTCGGTAATATAAAATAAACCATTTTTAAAGTTTTTAATATTGCCGAAAAGAGTCAACTTTTCGTTAAATTAAACGTTTCGGATCGTAGTAATTTTATGAATTAATAATTTTGAAATTTTATAAACATTTATAAATCGATAATTAATAAAAAATTAATTAATATTTTAAAGTTTAATTTCTAATTTGTTTTTATAATAATAATCGTTATAATATAAGTAATATAATAATATAAATATATTACCATTTTAAGAATATATATAATTAAAAAAGTAAATAATTTAATATTCTTTTATATTATAATATATTTTTTAATTATATTCTTTTAATTATATTTTTTAATTATATTTTTTAAACGTTTTGTATTTCTGTTTTAAATTTAATATTAAAAACGTAATTAAAATATATTTCGAAATTAATAAATTTCTAAACTTTTATTATAAAATTCTATTATTTCTCGCACACTTTTATTTGAAATTTCGAAGATTTTCAAAAAGTATCAAAAGCTTATAATTAATATATTTTATTTTCGACTTTTTAAATAAATATTTTAAATAAATGTTAAAGATTTATTAGTAACGAATATAATTTATTTATATTGTTTAAGGTTAATTTCAAGGTTTATAAAGTTAAGAAAAATCATTATTTTATTTAGGATATTCTTTCCGAAATTTGTAATATATTTATCTTTTCATGTTCGCTTTATTATATTTTTAAAACTTAATTACTATGAAACCTTTTAATTCGAGTTTTTAATATAAAATTATAATTAAGTAATTATTTCAAAGTTTATATAATTTAATTATGAAAACTATATAAAATTACTATTTACATATAATAATATTTTCGTTCATAGATTTTATAAATTATATTAAAAATAATTATGCTAATATATTTAATAACGCATTAATTAAATTTATTTATTAATATAATTATTACTTTTTAGTTATTTTATTAACAACCTTTTTTTCTAAATTATAGAAATAATCTTAAGTTATATATATATTCTTTTTAATATGTTATATTATATAACTATAACGTTTTTATATTATTAAGACTTCGAAATAATATATTAATTTTCCTGTATCCTTTAATCGGAGCGAGACCATTATTTATATATATTTTACTATTTTATATAATTAAGTTCTAAATATAAGATTTATTACTAAAGTTAAAGATATATGTTATAAATTTCTAATTCAAAATAAAAAACTTTTAGAAAAATAAGACGAAACGTTTATAGCGTTACATTAATTAATAATTAAAAGATACGTTAAAATTCGATTTTATTTCTTAAAATTACTCCGTTTTTATAATTAATTCTTTTCATAATTGTTAATACACAGTTAATCATTTTTTAAAAAGATTAATTAAAATTAGTACGATTTCGGTTTAATTTTAACTTTATTCTTCCGGATTTCAATCTTATTAAAACTTTATTAAGGAAAGTTATAAAAGTATTAAAATAATTTATAATTAAACCTTATAAAAGCTTTATAAGAAATATTTTAATTATTTATAACATTTTTGTTTAATATTTCCCTTCGTATAAAACCTTTTTCCGATTCTTTCGTTTTAACTTTTAATTAAAAGATTTTATTTTACCGTTAACGGTTAATAAATTTAATTTCTTTTTAATTAAGATCGTTTTATTTAAACACTTTCGTAAAAGTTTAATAACAGGGTAAAAACGTTATTATAATTCTTTTTAACATAATTAAAAAATTAAATTATAACTTATTAATTTAAAACGTTAATTATTCTTTCTTAATAATTAATTATATAGTTATGAATTTCTATTTCTATTTTTATTTAAAAGTTTATTATTTAAATTTTCTTTATAAAAATTAAAGTTATATATAAACCGTTAATTCATATAACTATTATATTAGTTTTTAAAAAAAAATCGTTTCGTTATTCTTAAATTACCGTTTTAATTACTTTACGACTTACATATTTAACTTTTTTTTAAATTTCAACAGATATTTTAATCTTTGATAAAGCTTTTATTAAATATTAATTAATAGCCTGGTATCCTATATTTCACCGGATTTAACTAACTTAACGTATTATTTTCGTAAGCCTTTTTTCAGGTAAAAAAGCATTATTTTTTTAAATGGTTAAAAATATAAACTTTAAAACTTATTTCATATAATTGCTAGCGTTTTTATGGAAAGTTTCATACTTTCGATCCTTGTAAGTATATAACGCAAAACCTTAAATATAAATTTATTTATTTTAAGTAATTATTTTAGAATATTTATTAAATAATCCGTGTAATTAACTTTTTTAATTTATATAATCTTTTTCGGTAAATAAATTAATCATTCGTAGCCGTTAACGAAATTGTTTATTTAAATAAATAAATATTTTAGGTTTTTTAAGTTTAATCGGTTATAACTTTAACTAATAAAAGGTAATTAAGTTTTAAATATTAAGCGCGCACGTTTTAAATTAAAATTCGCTTTTGGAACGATTTCAATTTTTAAATTATTTTAAATAATTAAAAATATTAATTATATAATCGTTATTGTTATTATTAAAATATATAGATAATTGTTATTAATATACAACTTATATTATCTTAATAACAGTTAATTAGTTAATATATGCGCTAATTAAACTAATAAAGCTTTTAATTATTAAATATAAGAGATCTTAATTGTATTGTTATATTAGGATAGTTGCAAGTGCTGTTATACTTATACAACTTTAAGTAGCTTAGCTCCGGAACATATATCGGCCGATCAGTAGGTGACCTTTCCGTATATGAGGTGCGCTATGCACCCCCAGCTAGCTGACACCAACCTTCCATTCTACTGCTTCGTTTAACAACTTGGGATGCTTGTTGAAAACCTTGCGATAATCCACTTATAGGCTATATATGTGGATAAAAAACTTATAATAATGCGACCCATCTATCTCTTCGTCACCGCCGCCGCGGCTACTTCTGCCCTACCCGCTGCCCAAAAAGGAGACAAGGACAGATTATCAAAGGTCGAAATACTGGAATATATTCAAACCGTCTTCGAGGAAACCTGCCACAGAGTCTGTATCCAGAAGTTTTGTAACTCAGGTACCGAGCATGACTTATCCATGAAAAATTTGCCGTTCGTCATCCCATAGCATGTCCATCGAACCCCCATGTATTAACAATGTTCTCAATCTAGACAACTCATACCCCGACTCGGCTCATGAGGATGTCGACGGGGAGATGACACACGATATGGAGCTATAAAATTAATAGGGAACATACCTGAGGATGGTTCTTGGAGCGGATGGTCATCAAATTTTCTTGTTGTCCTAATTCTATCATGTGCTCCTCCATTTTAGAAGCAGTTCGAGACACTTCAACAACGCGTACTTTTGGGGAATCAGGATCAGCTTCAGCAAACCGTTCGTGTCGTTCAACTTCAGCAATCCCCACTTTTTTGGCTCAAAATTGCTGGTTCTTTTTGGCGGCCCTCGATTAATAATATTTAATTAATATATTAATTTCTTCCCACTTTAATTTTAATAACTTTCGAACGGTTAAAAGGGTTATAAATATGTGGATTACGTTAAAAACTTAATATTAACTTTAAGCCGTTTTTTTAATATATATGTTAATAACGCCATAAATTAAAATCTCCGTAATTATTATTGTGTAATTGTATAATAATACTTAACGTTTTTATACCCGATAATTATGGTAATAATACGGAAAACGCGCCGCCGCCGGCGATGGCAGTTCGTCGTTATTATTACATTATTCGTAACTTTAATTTCTACATTTATTATCGTATAAAGATATATATTAATAAAAAATAAACCTCAAGTATATATTCGCAATATTAACTTTAATAAACGACCGGTTTCGAAAGATTATAAAAATAAGAAAAATACATATTACTTATTACGTAATTATTTGTTAATAAGTACGGCGTTAAAAGCGTTACGGATTTAGGTTAACGAAAGAAATAATAATTTTTTTATATTTTAATTTAAGGGTTGCCGTCCGAATTATTTCGGATTATTTTATACGAAATAATAATATTATTTATTATACGTATTATAAAACTTTCAACGTTTTTATGGTATTAATGCGTATTATTATTAAACCTATTAATAACCGCCCTTCCCGTAAAATCGTAAATAACGGAAAGTTTACCTTATAATTTAAGAACTTAATAAAACCGTTTAATAATTTTTATCTTAAGGGTAAGGTCGACGGTAATGCGTTTAAATACGAAATATAAAAAAACTCTATAAAAGATTATTAACGAATATATTATTAATTTATAATTTCGGTAAAGAGTTCATTTACGTATTAACGGATTAAAAACATTTTAAATAATAGTAAAATATTTAATACCGCGGTTAATTATATTAATGTTATTATCCTTAAAAATAAGTACTTAATCGGCGATATTATATCTGTTACGGGAAAACTAATGCTTCCTTTACATCGTAAAATAAAATATTATTTTTAAACATAAAATTAATTAAGACGAAATTAGGTACGCCGGAAAAGTTATATAATTTAAGGTAGACTTAATTATATACCGTAATTAAAAAAGTTTTAATAAGTTAAAAAAAGATTATATACGTTTTTATATAATAATAAAGCCGATTTATGTTATAATTAATCTTTATAATTTTGTATTAAATTACGATAAAATTAATTTTAATAAAGCATTAAAATTTAAGAAAAAGATTTATATTAATAATAAAAATAAAGTAAATAATTTCTTAGTTATAAAAGGATAAAGGTGCGTATTTTTGATTATTACAAAATATCGTAATATTACCGCGCAGAGAATATAAAATATGTATTTAAAACTTAAAAAAGTTTAAAGGTAAAATAATAATAAAAATAAAACGTTAATATTAATTAAAAAAAGGCTTAATTTAAAAATAATATATTATTAAATAGGTTATAAGTTTAAATATATTAATTGTTTATAAAACTTTAATAATTTTAAAGTTTAATAATTTTAAAAGCTTTTATTTATTACATTATAACGAAATATATTAATTTGAAAAACTTTATTTTCTTAAAAGGTTTATTTTATTTCGTAACTCTTTAAGTTACTATTAACGTACCACACAAGCGAACGGTCCAAACAAGCGAACGGTCCAATTTTGTCAACATTCTAACCATCCAACTTTATTTGTTTATTACTTAACACCAACGTTATGGAACGTCTTACAAAAGAATTTAAAATAAACCTAGCTGTTTAGGTTAAAAAACAAAACCGAAAACTTAATTTCAAAACGCTTAGTTTTATATACGATATTGCCCATACGACCTTGCAGGCCCGATATAACGGTAAACGCGCCCGAGCCGATACTATTGCTAATTCGCGAAGACTAACGGCGACCGAAGAAAAATCGATTATCGATCGAATCCTTAACCTAGATACGTAAACGTTTCTTGTCCGGCTTTAACACGTTAAAGATATGGCGAATTTATTGTTTACTTAACGCGTTGCGATACGCGTCGGGGTTAACTGGGCGTTGAACTTTGTTAGACGGCAAAAAAAACTCCAGACGCGTTTTAATCGGAAGATCGATTATTAAAGGATATTATCCGAAGATCTAAAGGTATTTCGTAAATAGTTTAAGCTTGTTCGGGTTATAATCGTAAAATACGGTATCGCAAAAAAGGATATTTATAACTTCGACAAAACGGGCTTTTTAATGGGACTTTTTATAATATCGGGTATGGTAATTATAAATGCTAAAAAGCGTAAAAAACTTAAACAAACTTAATAAGGTAATCGGGAATAGGTTATAATTATTTAAGCTGTTAATTCGCAAAGTTGGGCTTTACCGTCATTTATTATATTGACGGGAAAAACCTATCTTAATTTTTGGTATTACGACAATCTATTATTAACCGATTAAAAAGTTAATATTAATTATAATAATTGGATAATAAACGAATTAAGTTTAAAATGGATTTAATATTTTGATAAATATATACGAACGCGTACGAAAAGTATTAAACGTTTCCTTATCTTCGACGG
Organism: Monosporascus ibericus; assembly: GCA_004154915.1. Taxonomy (NCBI): domain Eukaryota; kingdom Fungi; phylum Ascomycota; class Sordariomycetes; order Xylariales; genus Monosporascus; species Monosporascus ibericus. The sequence continues at coordinate 23,422 of QJNU01000460.1, read as the reverse complement.
TTACGAAAGTTATTATTCGATCGAATTCGAAAAATATTACGCGAATAACGGGATTATTACGCTTTGTATGCCCGCGTATTTTTTTTATCGGTTTTAACCTTTTAACGTTTTTTACTTTTCCGTTTTAAAACGCGCTTATTCGTTTTATATCGAAAGTTTAATACGACGTTACCATACTTATATCGCGAAAGAAAATTTCCTCGCCGGTTTTTACGACGCGTTTAAAGCTGCTATGACGTCCGATAACATTAAATCCGGATTTGCAAAAATTGGCTTTATTTTATTCGATCTTAATAACGTCCTTTCCGATTTGGACGTTCCTCCGGTTATGCCTATACCGACGGTCTCGCCGTTTACTTTCGCCGGTTTTATTCTTTCCCTTTCCGTAAAGACCCTTAAAAATATCCGTAAAGCAATAAGGTAAGGACGTTATTTACAAAAAAAGATTAAAAATTACCAGGGTAGTTTATTAATAAGAATAATAAAATCGGTTAATTTTTTAACGAAAAGTAACTTGTTATTTTTGTACGAAGTTGCTTTTTTTCGGGAAGAAATTATCCAATTGCGCGAAACGAACTATATCTTAAGCAAACGTCGGAGGATTAAAAATAAACGTTTCCAAGAAGGAGGAATACTTATTATGCAAGAGGGATAAACTTTTTTGGCCGAAAAGGAAAGGGGTAGTGAAAAAATGCAGCTAATAACGGCTGAAGGTGGTCGTCGCAAGAAGGTTAAGACGAAAGAACGGAAGTATGGCGTTTGCGGCAAGCCCGGACATAATGCACGTACTTATGAAAAAGCTGTAAATACGTTTAGCGAAAACGAATCCGATTAGTTAAATTGATTAATTACGTTATGGTTATTTTATTTGAGTTCGTTATCGCGGAGTGTGAAAATTTGGACCGTTCGCTTGTTTGGACCGTTCGCTTGTGTGGTACGTTATAACTTTTATTATTTTAAATATTTTTATTATCCTTATAACTTTATACTCGTATTAGTTTTATTACTTTTATTATTTCTTATACACGAAAAATTAATAATATCTTTACGAAAAACCTTTTTATCCTTACGCGTAATATTCTTACGGCCCGAATCTTTATTACCTTTTAAACTTTAACCTATTAAAACTTTAAATTATTATTTAAATCCATAAATATAATAATAAGGCGATTGTTATTTTCTTAAATTTAAACGATATAAAATAACGTTTTATTATTAAATATATAAATATAAATATTATTAAAAAAATTAAAAGCCGTTTTTATATTTAATTCGGTATCTTTAATTAGTTTTTAGTTACGGATTATCGCTTTTATAATATGTTCGAAACCCTTCTTTATTAATATGCTCTTATTCTTTTAAAAAAAACATTTATTACATTTTTATATTATTAACAAAGCGTTTATAAAGGCAGTTACGTACCCGCTATAAAGCGTTATTATTAACGGAAATGATTTTTATTTTTCGGTATAAATTCTTTTTTTCCCTTATTAATAATTAATTTACTTTTAATCTTAATAAAAAGCCCGTATACGGTTTTATAAAATTTAACGTATTTTAAGGTTTTATATTAAAAACTTTTATTTTAAAGTAAGTTTAAATAACGGTTAATTATTATTATATAATTTAATATAAAACTATTATTAACTTTTAAATAAGTTTTTCATATTTCGTATTTAATAATAAAAACTTAAAAAACTTTATTTAAATCGAAATTATTTACCTTTTTTAACATAAGTTATATTTAAATACTTGTTTAATAATAATTATATTTATTTTTTATTTATTCTTTTCCTTGCGTGAAGTTTTTAAACGTTTAACTTATTAATTACCGCTTAATAATCGCGGTTTTTAATTTTATAATTCGAAATATTAAGCTTTTTATTAATTTATTCTTAATATAATTTTAAAAATATCATTACTTTATATAAAGTTTACTTATAACGTATATACGGTTAATAATTTTAGGCTTAATTTTCGGCATAGCTTTAGGTTTAACTTTCGGTTCGGCTTTTTTACGAAAGTTTAAAATCGATAAAAAATTCGTAAGGCTTTAATATAAGGCGGTCGGGTGCATATAATAATCGATAAGCCCGGAATGATTTTAAAAATCAACTTACTTTAATAAAATAATAATTCTATTAATAAGAAAACAGAAATTCTTTCGCGATAATTTCGAAAATTAAAAAACTTTAAATTTAACCGTTATTTTTATATAAATAACTAAATTATTTTATAAATATTATCTAATATCTTTTATTTTCCAAATAAGTTATTATTTTTTAAATTAATATACCTTTTTTTTTGGAATATATTAATATTTAAGCTTAAGGAACTTTATTTACTACAAAACGCGTTATATTTCGTTTAATAAAAATATTAATATTATGTATTATCGAAAAATAGTAACGATTTAGTTATATCAAAAATAATAAGGCTAACTTAGGCCGAAGCCGTTCGCTTCTATTAACCGATTAAAGCGAAACTTAAATAGGTGGGGACATTAACATCAGCAGTTCCACTTCTGTCTTGCTGATCGGCAGGGTTGGCACGGGCCATAAATATCAGATTCTGAAGTGTCCCGAACTGCTTCTTAGCAGCAATGACAACGCCTTGGTGCACTATGACAGAGATAATTACATTCTTCACTAATCATCAGTCACTATATGCCGCTAATGTAAGGAAATACCCTAATACTGCCGTGATGAAGGGTGGAAATTGAGTCCTACAGGAAAGCGCTTTTGCTATTACGGCGCATAACACGTAGACATTCCCATCCTGTGAGATATAAGACCTGATACTGTCCCGCCGTAGTGTGGGGCCTCACGTTTTTTCAGGTCTGACACATCCCTAGTTGTTTGAATTGCCATATATGCAAAACCAGCGGTCTTGCTAGACCATACATCACCTTCCATCAAGGAAATCAGTTACTGCTTTTGAATGACTCACTCTCCTGTCGCTTTAGCGATAGTTGTATCCCTCTTACTTTTCTCATATGCTCCCTTCGACTATTAACGTCTCCTATGCATGTCTGTTCCCTGGCGGTATAAAATTCACCGTCTACTTCCCTTTAACACATCCGGCCCTTTGGAAAACCCCCTCCGTCGTTTTATGATCATATTATATTCCGCACAGTCTCCTGAGCTCGTATACCGCTTGGGTTGGACCACTCCAACCGATTCCCTCTCGTGTTATTAAGTATTGAAGCTATTTCGCTCGATACCTACCCGTCTATAGAAACACATGCCCTAGACAAATAGAGTGGCGCTTCACGGAATGTACTGGTATAGTTTCGATGCAGGTAATTTTTCCCATTCTAAAGTCCTCACTAGAAGAGGAGTTCAGTAAAGTCTTGGATACCCATAGCAGATAGCATTACTCAGAATTGACAATGTTATTTAGTCTTGGAGGAGGCCTGGATCTAGAAGATGTCTCTGGGCCGACGCCTGGGGCTGTTCTCAAATTGTCGGATCTTAGTCTCCCTTTCCTTACCTTACCGTCTGAGGTAAAACGTGTACTATGGGCACCGCCGGTTAATCTTGAAGAATTGAGCGATAACCGAATTCTGATGCTTCGCCTTCTTATATTTCGGGCTGAAAATTGCGCGTCAAGCTTCACAAGGGCAGATTTTGAGCAGCAGTCTCCCTGGAATATAGACAATGATCATACGTCTCCAGTCCTTGCAAGATATGTTGTGCTTTTCCATGGTGAAGATGGGACGATTTCTGAGGTTATTTCTACTCCCATCTCCTAGCGAACGAATACAGGTTTCCCCAGAAAAGCCCTTGGCAAATTTAAGTTTCTAAAACAGCCTCTAACTCCCGGCTGCTTGCCTAATCGAAAAACCAGTTACCAACAAATTATCAGGAACACCATTGCTAAAAGCAAAATGATGTACCTTCAAACATCCACTAACGTCCACTGGTGACCATCCATATGGAGATATTGCCAGTTCCATCCATATATTTTAAGCTGGTGGTGGATGGCCGTTAATCCACTTCACGACGGGGGTTGGTGGCGTGGATTGCGTTGCTCTAACCTCTGCCACCATCCCTTGCTGTTAGTCTAGTATGGCGCGCGACGTTCTTCTGTTGACCAGGGGGGTTCCATGAGCGTCGGCGCAACCCCGGTTAGCCTTGTAGTATGGATATCAAATGATCTCAACGGTCGAACTATCGCGGCCTCGGAAGTATTGGAGTCCTCCCCCAGTCTCGGGGTTGGAGCTGAAGAGGCCGGCACGGAAATATTTGCCAGGTTTGCTTGCTGAAGGGTAGATGACGAGGCCGTAAGCGAACCTCTCGGCCTCCTCTTCCGACGCGACGGAGATCCAATCCCCCTGGCTCTCATTGTCACTTGATGGGTTTTCACCCAGGCTCTGTATTGACTGGAAATCCGTGGATGAAACCGACTTGTCGGCGGTGGTGAAGCAGCCGGCACCTGGTTTGATTGAACTTCCATATCCCTTCACAGTCCGAATTGAATCTTTATCAATAACCGTCTCTTCACCATTCCCTAAAGGCTCTGTCCGTGTACTTGCAGGGTCGCTCTCATTAGCAACGGCGCAGTGACGTGGTCGGCAGCTTCCGATAAGTGCGAGTGAGAAGCCTCTCGCAAAATTAGACGGCAAGTCTACTATGCTCCAATCCAACAGGACCGTGGCGACTAAGGCTTCTCCTACGTAGGCCTCTAAGTTTTCAAATTGACCATATCCAACCTCGCGCTTATACACTTCAAGCTCTTCTGGGAGTGCCATTATTCTCCCGGTGAATGTCAAGCTTCCCCCTTTTACCGCGCCAAATGGGTTGAGGCCAGATAGAGTCGTTGAGCCCTGGATATTATCGTATTCCTTCTCAGGGTCCTCTGGAACGCCGAAATCGAAAAGTTCCCGATATAGGATCAACGGGTGCCAGATTCTCCGTGGCTGACTAGCCCAAGTCCATGATGGTGCTTGGCACGAGTTATCAGCAGCCTCAAGATACCGCACGACATCCACTTGTTTCGGTGGGCAGGGCCTGTCCTCTTTCCATAACAGATCGCGATGCATATTATCTCTTCGAATCCCAGCGAGATATTGTGTAGGTTCATAGTTCACCGCAAGCTGTGCCAGCCCAGACAGTGCTGGAAGGAAGTCGGAACTGAAACTCAACTTTCGCTGGCAATACCGGTAGACAATATGAGACCATTTCGACTGCATAGCATTGCCAGGCTCGCGGAACGAAGTAGTTGTATAGCCTAGTCGTCCATAACTTTTTCGCACTGCTTTTTCACCCTCTGACCATTGTAAATTGGGTGTTAACATGTGGAGTTTGATCTTGCCGAATATGAGTGCGTGTCTGGATAGCCCGAGTTCCTGAAATGTCCAAGCCCGCGTTGTCCACCGGCACTCCATATCATGGGAAAGGCTATGCTGTGCCATCGACAATGGTTTCCATGTCGTGGAGTACCAACGGACCAGAAATGAACCCTGGACGGTTGGATCAATTGCAGACTGGAAATTAATGGATGTAAAATGGTTCGATCGGCGAAGGTACCCCTCGTGGCAGCTTCCAGATGCCGCAGCGCATAGTGTAACACACGCATTCTCGTAAATCTGACACATCCTGCCAGCCTCTTGTTCCCAATCTAAGAGGTCGTCTTGAACGATGCAAACCGCATCAACCCACAGATAGTCTATACCCAGAGCTCTGGTAGTCTCCACAGCGTCTTTGAGGACCTGATTGACGGAACTCAATTGGAAGCCGCGGGCAAGGGTATCTACTCTGTTCTTTCTGAGCTGGAATTGCGTTGCCGCATCCTCTTTGCTGCCCCAGCAGTAACTCAACGCAGCGTAGCGTGGAGCCTTGACTGAGGCGTCCCATGGGATTGTTGCGAGTCTACAGTCATAGTTTCCTTTGGGCCGCACGTCAATCAAACGAGAAGGCCTGAAACTGGAACACTGTTGATTTCGCCCCTCATATCGATTCAGTAATTCCTGCACAATTCGCAAGTTCTCGGGACATAAGGCTTTCTGGTGTGGTGGTGGTTGTAGCTGTAACCATTGGCTACATGGATCTAGAGTCTCTGTTAGAGGACAAAGCCGGGCCAGCGCCATTTCGGAAAATTCCTAAGATATCGATTCTTACCGGTAGATACTCCTTCGACTATGAATGATAAGAATACCAACCTCCTCCATGAATCGAGGTTGCTACCAACCTTGGGCTTTTTAGGATCTGGCAGAAGGTGGTTGGCCAGTCTTGTGGCCGTGTTTAGTAAAGTCAGATGAATGATGACAAAGCGCAATGGTCTACGTATCGGACCAGCAGGTGAAAAATTGTTATTATCGAACGCCAATTGTAGCTTTGCAGATATGCTGGCTGCGTCGAAGTTGCACTCCCTGATAACATTACGGAGAGTAGCGCAGAGGCCACAACCGATATTAGCGGTTTCGTAAAGAACAGGCAAATTCGGGAGGGTGTCTTCTAGTTCAAAGTCAAGATATACTTCCTTCCGACCTGGGTTAACTCCAAGCCAGTACCCTTGTTCTTCGTTACCTGATTGATAACCTATGGCCGAGTCGTCAAATTCTAGGACCTTGCACCTGTTGCACAGCTTCGAACCCATTGAGAAGGACAAGTCTTGTGATCTTCGGTTGGAAAACGTCGTCATTACCTGCTTAGATTGTTTGGGGAGGGGTTTGCGTTTGTGTTGGCAAATATAGAAGCTGACTTCGGGGAGGCACTTCGCATCTAGTGAGGATGAAGCGAGGCCAAACGATCGCGGGGTTGCCCTTGGCAACAACCATACCATGTATGATTACGTGAGGCCCTCTGGTGGGGGCTAATTATGTAACTGGTGAAGGGTAAATTCGCGATACCTGAAAAGACACAAAACACACACAGAAGACAGACACAACAATGATCAAAAGCTTTTTCGGTTAAGCGGAAATGGATTGCCAATAGCATCGTGATCTTACAAGACCTGCACTCGGGTTATTTATCGCTGCTATGGATAATATGATCAGTCCCTTCTTAAGCTCCGTCATTACATCCCTCGAATGATTAGCGAATTCCAGAAGGAATGGGAAGATGCTAACAGGTCTAGGCGAACAGGCCTTGTCTCTGCCAAAGTCATTGCTAAATCGCCTCGAATTCTCAAATAGGAGAATCAACTGACTGACAACGATTGGGTTGTTCTTGAACACACTGCTGCCATCCTCACTTTTATGAGATGTCGCAGAATAGGGGTCACTTGCTTAGTCATCAGAGCCCCCGGGAACTGGAGGCACCCCGTAACGACGTTTTTCCGGGGCTCCCACACTATATATAGAGCTTCCTATCCACTACTCTCTAGAGCCCAGATTATCCATGACAATTTACACTTTCCACACTCTATGCAACTTTTCCTCACGATCAGCCTAACTGTGACAGGAGAGTGCTGTCATGTTGCTCGAGGGTGACGGCCACTAACGCAAGTGCAAAGGGTGGACTGGCTCCTACGGTAATTAATGTCTGGGAAGTTATATATGGATTCGAATTCCTTCTTAGCAAGCTTGAGGAATACAAGGATATTGCTGACACCCTGGGCCGGACGCGTCCACCCCGCCGTCGCTTTAATGCCGCCCCCCCTTTAACAATTCCTTCAACCACCATTTTTATCTTACAGTTTGCTATAATATTGCTGCCAACATAAACCGTACAACTAGGTTTAATAGTTGGTTAAACCGATAAGCCGTCACATGTTAGGTGTATACATACGGCCTTTTCCCTCCAATTTATAGGAAAAGACGTAGGCATTACTGGTTTAATATACTACGTCCTATCTGCAAGACTGCTACTTCTTCCAGCGTTTCACCTTGTTGTACCGCTTTCTTTGACAACACCTAGTAGCGATCTCCAGAGTTCGAATAGAGGAGTCATATTATAAATTTCCGCTGAATTTAAATCTACGAGAAGTACGCGAAATCCCTGGAGGCAAGGTGGGCGCATCCGAAGGCCACGTTATCGATCTCCGGGAGAATCGGCAGTGCTTTTCGGATCATGTCAACGACAACTGGAACACCACTAGGGAGTGCGCTCCCAATAATGGACCCGAGATCCGTCAGGGGTTGACTGATCTAGTTGCCAAAAACGAATCTCGTTGGGAGACCATCCTACGAGCGTTTGATCTGTGCACTCGAAGGGACGAGGGTGTAGAACTTGATCGCTTCGGACAACAAGCCCATTTTTCCGAGTTTTAGTCTGGCTAATCCCACTACCGTCGCTGCAATTCGTGACGAGGGCGTGGCGGACTTATATCATCTACTCGAGGAACATATGACTACTCCGAAGCAGACCTCGACCTACCCAAGGTCCTTCAGACTACGTTACTGGAGACTATCAGCCCGCTATGAGAGTTGTCAAAGGGAGTAATTCACTCAGTCTCGAATGGAGGCAAAGTACTCGCCACCGAAGGGTTACGAGGGGTAGTTATTTGACATACCCCAGCTGATACAAACGTTGTAGAAACATCACAAAGTCGGCTTGTACACGTAAGACCAGCGTCAAAGAGGGTACAGCATTCCAGGAGTTTCTCACTACTCTGCAGTTCCTGTTCCACAACGGAGAGAGTAAAAGAAAAATGACGGACGTTTGCGTCTGGTTTGAACATGCCCCACTGTTATACCATCTATGATAAAGTCTGACGCGATATTACATACATTGAATGGCACTAGATGTGTTCCTTGATGAAAATATGCACCCGCTCTTCACGATGACTGAACTGGCGCGCCATGTAGAGTACTGAGATCATTGGAGAAAAGCTCATTTGCTCTCTCTGTGACTGCGGTTCTGACAAACACGCCATCTCCAACTTTTGCTATGCGATATGCTCAGGACACGTTGAGGCCAGAGTACACGCAACCCCAGCTATCCTCCAGATCCGGGTCTCCGCCCTGATACACGTTTCGGAAGGGCCAGCGGCAGTGCTTCCTCTTGAACGCCACACCCGCGCTCTTGCTACCGTTGACATAGGCAGTCCCCGTGATGGTATCCGGCGCAATTCCCTGTTCGACCCAGCGCACTATGGACCACAGGACATTCTCGTCCGGGTCTTCGGTCGCCATATTGCGTCGAGTGTTTCCGATAAACGCAGCGCCCGGCCCTCCCTCGCAGTGCGCCATACCTGAAATACGGAACAGGCGGTAGAAGTCGTCCATCTCCGACGAGGAAAGCCCCATGGTCTGAGATACATGTTCGTAGTAAAGCGGCGAGATTTCACTTGTGATGACGCCATCCTTTAGACCATGGTAGGTAAGCATTTTACCACCCCTTTCCTTGAATCCGGACAGGTCGCCCTTCCAGGTTTCAACGTCAAAAGGGTTCTGGTTGTGGATGAAAGTGTAGTCCGGAGGAGCCAGGCTAAACGGATCCCAGTCCGAGTCGTTGAAGACGACGTACTTAAACCACTCGTACTCTATGAAAGGGACCCCATAGTAATAAGCCGCCGGTGCCTCTGTGTCTTCTGAGCCGGGCTGCATCCGCGGATACGTGAGACTGCCGTCTTCACCGACGAGGGGCGAGTAGATGGTACGGACGGTCTCTGCTTGTGTCGGCGTAAGACATCCAGTCGTCTGCCCTTCGGCACAGATGAGGCAGTCGGGTGTATAGTCACAGAGATCTGGTGACTCCAGAATACCATCGCGAAGTCCGTCGATCTCATCGCACTGAGCCAAGACATCGTCGTGGATAATAGGCCACATGTCCATAGGAACAAATGTCGGCGAGCCCACGGGACCGGTGGTGGGGAGAAAACTACAACTCCACGAAGTGATATTGTTGAAGCTAATGGCTGGCGCCCCAGCAATAATCCCATCGAAATCTTCCGGGAAATCCTGCGCCTCCTTAAAACCGGAGCGGCCACCGGCGGAGCAGGACAGGAAGTAGCTCTTAGTGTGTGGGGTGCCATAAAAGGACTGAGTGACGTCCTTGCCGACGACCACCCCTGTATGTACCGCCCGGTATGCATAATCCGCAACGACATCAGGGTTGTGCAAGAAATCATCTCCGTACACCCCGTCGTGCCCGTTGTTGGTTCCGACGCTTGCGAACCCGAAAGATGCTGCGTATTCTATGTCCTCGTACATGATGCAACCGCCCAGGCCCCCATTTCCAGTGTGCAGGAAACGGCCTGACCAGTGCTCGGGAAGCCATGCTTCCATGTAGATGCCTGATCGGTCAGACGTGCTGACGGACATGCCCACGCGGCATAGGTTGACCGTAACATCCTGAGATGTCCGGTTACAAGACGGATCCCTAACGGGGAGTTCGACGACTGTACCCGATGGGACGAACTCGGAAAAGACGTCTCGGGCCCCTGAGATGTCTAGGGAGTGCGCAAGGCCACGGCATTGTCGCTGGAAGTTCCGGGTTCCATGGACGCCGGAAACCGCCAGTGCCGAAATGCCAAATACGACGCTGCTTCGGAGTTTCATCGTAGGTAAGATGTATTATAGCAGGAGGTCTGAAGAATATGAGAACACCAGGTCTTCTACTGTCTAGAATGCAACAGCTCTGTGGCGTATTGGCCCGTTTGGTGAAGCTCGTGGGACACAGACTAGAGAACTCGACTACGTATTGGAACGAAGACGTATCGCCTTTATATATAATTCCCCTGCTGGATATGTTCCGTGTTCTGGAATAAAGTGTGAAACGATCCGCTGGGTATTCCTTCGGCCATATCTGGTAAGCAGCGAATCTCCCATTGTACAGCAGCATGGCATGCCGCATGCCAATTCCTCGGCTTCTATAATTACAAATCGCTTGTATCGAGGAGATAAGGAAACGGCAAGGGATTTTCCGCTCCCAAACTCTCAGTCGGTTCGACTGCCAGCCTCATGGTCGTGAACCAAGGCGGAAACGCACGGAGGGTATTAGGTATATTTCAAATAATCTGATTGAATCGCCTGATACAGAATGTTCGCAGGATTCAAGGCTGGTGAGGGGAGGAACCGACATTTCTTACTGTACAGCCGAATTCGCCATAGCGTCATATTGTGACAAATGGCACCTTGCCCAGGCCACTTTATTGAATGGACCTGACTAAGATTTGTGTTTACGATTTGCAGCGAACTGTTTCCTGCCATCTCGCTATATTCGAGATTTATTAGATAGCGGCAACCATGCATAGGCCCTTCTCATCACAGTTTATTCATCGAGGATATTAGCTCCAGGGTCAGATGCAGGTACGGTGTCCGTGTTGGCTCCTAACTACAGTGTCTGCGGCTGATGGAAGGTAATTTGTAAGTGGCGTGCGCCAAGACAAAGATAATTACTACGTGCGCTCAAGGGATTTAACGATAACTCTCACTGCCACAATGGTACAGTAACACCGTATAAGCTGCTTGTGGGCCCGCCTGGTGGCTTTCCGCATTGAGTCAGTCGTTGCAAGCAGGGGCTACGTGAGTGATCCGGCTGGACATTGATGCCTGACCTTAACCGGCGTTTCGAATACAATTAACTGACTTCATCCAAGGGGAGCGGATTTTCCTGTCGTGTTCTACAGTACGTCTTCATATTGTACTTGAGCACCATTCAAATGAAACTCCTCACCGTCAACGCTCTTCCCATGATAGCGGTTTATTCACTTTGAAATCACCCACAAGAGGGTTCGTACTTCTCAGGTCAGACAATTCGGCCAGTAGTATGTTCATCCCGGCAAGCCGGGGTTCTCAGGGTGGCAATTGAAGGCTCAGTCATTTAATAGGCACCAACGAGAGGTCAACAGTTCGTATACAAAAGAGGTATTGTGAGCTAGGCATGGTTCCCGTTGGGGAGTTCGGCATTGGGCTCTGACCTCGTCGCCCCAAGATCTCCCCCAAATCCCCTTAGAATATCGTGGGAGATAGCGCTTGCGATTATCCGAGGTCTCCACTTCGTTGGATACTTGTGTTACTGGGCCCCTATTTCCCCCTTTTCACGCAGTGTCTTGGCCCACCTGAATTATGGGTAATAGAGTAGAGCGATAAATAGATAGGGAGTGTCTAATGTCATGAATGAAAAGCAAGAGGATAATATGTTAGAGGTGAGGATTGGTACGTGTCCTAGTGGAGGTCAAAATACTGTTTCCGCCAACCATACAACGGAGTATGTGATCCAAGCAATTAAAGGGGACAAAATCGGCAGTTGTGCAACCTTTTCTACGTCTGGAATGTCGCCACCCCCCAATCGTCAGCCTTCATTGGCCTAACTACTATATGTGTTATATCATGCATTTGCTGCGGCTAGGACGGTATCTGACTGCTTATACTGGATGAGGCGTCCTTCACTCGTTTGAACAGGCCTGACGACTCATAGTGATTTTCCTATTATTTCCTCTTATTGAAGACGTTGACCAGATCGCGCTTGTTACAGCTGATGACTGCTATGAGAAAGTAAATGGCATATGAAGACAAGGCCTGACTTTCCTAAGTCGCAATTTACCCTCTGGGTCTATGCCAATTTAGCCTTGAAGACATTTCTATATAAGGCAGGAAAGCCCTGCCTAATATCCAAATTGGCTTCGTGACCCCTAGGCCATTGCAAAATACGCGTACCAGTATTGGTTTACCACAGATTCGTAAAAGTGCACAGAGCATCACCAACGCCGCGATGGACATGCATGACGAGCAAAGCTGCGGAGAGGAGAATGGAAGCAATTCTACGATACGAATTGGCAACACAGGAACCAATAGCGACAGTACAGGCGAAGGCGAAATCCGCGAGCGCCGTTTCAACTTCTTTCCCCGGCTACCGCCCGAGCTACGCTTCGATGTCTACCGTATGGCCGTCTTTGATCTAATGAATATTATCAGTTCACTTTGTGTATACTACAGCGAAGACCAACACGGGGGCGCTCTGGTTGTCTTGTCACGGCATTCACCACCATTTCCTCGGAGCCTGTGGCAGACGCATGAGGAAGCGAGACAAGAAGTCGCGAATTACTGCTTGAACCTCCCCGTGCGTTCAGTCGTCGATGTCGGCGCGAATATCATCAATTTCTTCCATGGGCTGCGACGGAGGCCTCTCGTCTCACTCTCCGTAGGAGAGACTCTTCCATCAAGAAACGACCTTCTTTCTAGATGAGGCGACCGCAGTGGAATTATTCAAGCAACTACATGTCGGGAATTTCAAGACCCCCAATTTCACGTGGCTGAGGAACATCCTAGTTGACCGAAGAACCTTCCAGCACCTCGTATGTGGTTATCATGTTTTTTCCTGCAGGTCGGGTGCACCGTTCACCTTCCTACCTCGCTTGAGGAAGATCTTGGTGGGATTCATGTATCGATGGCAGGACGTCGCCTGGTCGAGGGGCCGTTCGATGAAGATGTGGTCGAGATGCAAGTGGGCCCGACCCCCAACACTGCAGAAGACGAACCTTCCTGGACTTTGTATTCGCCCTACCACATCCATCCCATTCTGGGCACGATGATCGTAAGTATGGTCCAGCAAACGCTTTCTGAAGTGGAGTCTCTTCGAGAGGCTGGCATCGATGTCGGCTGGTGTCTCATCAAGACAGGCGTCACTAGACGCCCTGCCATCATCGAGTGAGAACATGGCCAGAGGATCTGAGGGGTAGTGACGACAACCAGTTTACGTCCTACGTCTTTTCATGTTGTCTTTGGCTTTTTATTGTTTCATATCCCGTATCAATTCTGTGTTTTAATTGGCTTTAGCTAGAGAAAACCAACCAATCTGATATCTAGCAACTGAACTGGGAGAAGTGAACAAGCACTTGCACGGCAACAATACTTGAAAATTCCATAACAACCGGACTCTGGGACGTATAAGCGATGACTGTTCAGTTATCACATGTCACAGTGAAGTATACTCTTATAGTTGCAGGTTTCTCATTCTGGTGCAATGTTAGGAAACTATTTACGTCAATAGTAATGACTACCTAACCCAGCTGAACCTGGTCCTCGGCAGCTATGAGACCCTGACATCACACACTGAAGCATATATATGGCCGAAGAAGAAGATGTTACCTGGCTGACCTCAAGAGATCCTGTCTGGAAACGGAGGGTAGCAGAGCCTCCTTAAGTAAGATGGCCCACCCACGAACGGGCCACCCCATCAACGGGCCACCCATTTTTGAAGCCATCGCCACAACAACCCTTCCATACAAATAACAATATCTTAACAATCACTTAATCAATTGATTCCATACTAAATAGAGCGTACAAAGATGCAATCCAGTTCCACCTCGTTATCTTTTTCGCTTTTAAAAAGCTCGTTTTGCTGTTGATTTTTCCGAATAACGGTGGAGCGTCCCTTCGCAGGGGCCTTCAGCCCTAGCTTTACCTTTTTGACCGAGATTATCTTTACGAAGTCCTTATTTGGCTCGGGTTGCACCTTCTTACGTTTTTTGGGCTTCGCTTTTTTAAGGGCTGCAGTTAATTAACTATTATGAACCTCGGCGGCGAAGAGCTTGGCGGTTTTATCGTTAAGGGCTTTGGCGAACTTACGGAACAAAAGGCGTATAGTAGGATTCCCGTAAGTTGGATCAACTTTTACCAAAGATTTTTCGAGCCGGGTTAATTCCTTAAATAATTTAGGCGTTTTGATACTTAAAGTAGCCATTTGGGCAAGAAAATCAGGGCGTTCTGGGGTACGAATCGATCTTAGGGCGGGTATATTCGCCCTCGCCCCCCTTTCTTTGACGTACCTATTATTTAACATCTTCCTTTTGTTAATAGGACGTAAACCTATTGTTTCCCAGCTTTTCTTGATATATTTCGAGGTTATCATAACCTTTTCCTAGGCCTTCGCGAACGCCTAAAGGAAGTCGGTTTTGTCTGTAACCTCGGAAGCCCGCCCGTAATAGCGTTCGCGGAATTAGTAGCGGTACCTCCGCTTTAGGGTAGCAAATATACCTATATTAAAAGGTTGGAAGATATGGAAAGCGTGCGCAGGTAGGAAAATGATATATATTTTGTTCTGAAGATATATCTATATGAATTCTTCAGTAGTATGGCTGTTATGACCGTTAATTACCAATAGCTTTTATTCGTCCGGGTCCTTAGGTTTGGTATGGGGGATGAAAACCTTGCGAAGTTACTTTAAGCCGATTTCGGTATTCGTCTAGCCGTTTTCTGATATGGTAAAGTACCAGCTTTCGTATGTTTTATCGTCCGAATTAGGAAACCATTGTTGTTATACGTTAACGCCGTTAAAGATTACGAAAGGCGGTAACGAACGCCCGTTAGCATTAATATACGCGATTATGGTAACCTACCCTTTTTTGAACGTATCCTTTAAAAGGATACTTTTCTTAAAAGCTTTTCCGAGGACGAAAGCGTTTTTATCCATGCCTTCCATTATTCCAATTTCGTTTACGTTATATCGGTTCCTCCATTTAATAACTTTGACTTCCGGTAGGGCGAAGCGTTCGAATAAGACGTAAATGGAAGCCGGGGAAACGTTATTTAAACGTTTATAATCGACCGTCCTGCCTTTAAAAGTTCTGATTTTAAAATGGCGACGTAAAAATCGGGTTACCCAACCTTTTTTTAAGCGTTCAGGGTTGCCGTTATTAATTAGGAAACGCTGTACGTATAAGCGGAATCGCGAATAGGGTGGCGTATAGCTTAACTAACCTTGTACGATAACCTAATGGGCTAAAGTTTCCTCCTGGTTTTGTGATAACTTTTGGCGAATTTTATTAACCTTTTATTTCGTGGGCATACCTTAAATACGGCGTGTTATATATTGTTTGGTAACCTGGTAGCCCTTAAAGGCTGAACGTAAGGATTTCTTACGCTTTACCTCGTTAATCGCTTAAGCCGTACGGAATTAAGCTAAAACCTGCATATCGTTCGAAAGCGCAAATTTTGATAAATAAGAAGATAAATTTTTTAATTTTTTAAAGCGTTATTAAGAAGGTATTTATAGGGAAAGAAATCAGTAAGTGGATCGACGCGTAACGCGAATGTGGGGTGGCCCGTTGATGGGGTGGCCCGTTCGTGGGTGGGCCATCTTATACATAAAACAGTCGCAACTGAGAGAAGCGATACCGGAGATAACCAGCAGCCTCCTCCACTAGGAGCAAAGCTAGATAAGCCACCGCTTAGCTAACAGATCTAGACCTTCTGTCAGATATAGGGGACATCAGTTGTGTTGTTGTATTAGGCTAAGTTGTAGGTGCTATAGCACGCGTACAGCGCCGAAGTAGCTTAGCCACGGAACGTATATACTCCGATCAGTAGGGCCTTTCCGTATATGGGGAGCGCTCCGCACCCCCAGCTAGCTGACACCTTCAGCTAGGTTTGACAGCAGCGTCTGAGCCCACACCGCCCAGACGCGTTTTATTCATCCTCCTCAGAAATATCTCTCCAGACGACCACACGTGCGTGCTGTTTTCACAGAGAAATGAAAACTTCTCGTTTTCGGTGTTTTTGTGGGGCAAGTACGGAATCCGATAAGGCTTACTCTCTCATTTTAACTTTTTCTTAAAAAAAATCAATATACGTACATCTAATTTTTTTATCAAACGTAACTATTTAATTATATTTTTAAAGAAGGTATATACGCTATGCTAGTAACCCTTATATTAAATTTTACACGATTTTATTAATCAGGTTAATATTTTAATATAATACATAATTAATTAATAAATACTTAACTTTTTTATTAACTAACCTTAGGGTTGTATGTAACGGCTAAAGGGTTTAACTAACTATTAAACCTAGTCGTACGGTTTATGTTAGCAGTAATCACCTTTCCTTTTATATTTTATCCGTACGTTTAGAGCTGTTAGTGCTTAAGCGTGCATTATACACAATTTTTTAACTTTTGGCGTTCCTGGCGAATTCGCCATTAGCTAAGCCAAAAATATCAAGGCTAAAATCTCGCGATCGCTGGTAACTACCAGCAATCGACGAAGATGAAAGCCCTTATTATACCATAGCAGCCAATTAGGGTTCCTGATAATATGGCTTAGTATATTTAATAGCTTAAGCTATTTACCCCTTTAAACTTCGTATAATTATAACAGAATAAAAAGAAAAAACCTGTTAATATTTAAGCTTTTCCAGTAATAAACCTTATTAACGGAAAAGCCGTTAATTAGCCTTAACCCGATATTACGACTTTAGCTGTTACTTTCCGATTTAACGAAATAAAACGATAAATCCAGGTTAAGAAATAAATTATTAAGGACTTAACCGGATACCTGGATTTATTCGTTGAAAATTATAAAGGTGATTACCAGACGGATTATAAAGTAGAATTAAGATTTTTTATCAAAATGTTCGTTGGTTGCCTTAATACGGCAGTTTTTTCGATTTTTAACGGGACGTTTTACGCCTTTATACGGTTATTAAGTTCGTAATCAATTAATTCGGAAACGAAAGATAAATAAATCTTTTAGGTTAATATAATTAAATCGGGGTATAACTCCAATTTAAGTAACGGTATAAAAATCGCCAAATTAAATACCAAAACTAGCTTTATCGTATTTTGGTTTTTTAATAAAAAAGATAATAAAATCCTAATCCGTTTAAGTAAAAAACGGCGGGCTTATAAAAAACAGCTTTTTACGTTAAGGATTGTTATATATAAGAAATTCGAAAATTTAGAGCTATAACTGCCGGATATCCCGAATATTATAGTTACGAATGCGGGTTGGTTTATTAAATTAGTTACTAAATAAATCCGAGATATGCTTTTCGAATTGGACGTAAAGTAATACTTAAGCTAAATTATAAACGCCGATAATATTTAAATGTTGGAATAATGGCATATTTACGCGGTACCGAACGTACCGTATATTCTTCCAGATTATATTAACCCGGAACGCGTTATTAATACGTAAAACGTTATTTATTATAAAGTTTACGTATAAACTAAATATCGGTTTATTAATTGCAAGTTATTAAAATACGGGCCCGATTTTATAATTAATTACGGAACTTGGATAATTTTTTTTAACCTTAATTAAGTTTTTTAAACGTTTTAATATTAGCGGGTAATCCAAATTAATAACGAAAAAACCGGTAACCGAGTTATATAACTTAAAATATTAAAGGTATTATATTAAAGGACGGTATTAACGGGTTACGCGGTATAATAATTACGGAAATAGGTTAAATTAATACCCGGAAACGAATATAACCGGCTTTTTAAATACTCGAATTATTAGGATCCTTTTTAAGTAAGATACGAAAATTACGCGGCCGTCTTTAAGCAAGTTAAGGAATAGCTAATACGGTTAACGAAAAATAAACTAAAAAACGTCCGGAAGGCGGGAATTAAAAGATATAAGAAGGAAAATATTATATTAAAATAAGGATAGGTTACGGAAGATAGGGAACCGCCTTAACTTATGGTAAAAAAGCCCGATAAACCGTAATTAAGTTAGGTAGCTAGCGGCAAAAAAAGGACTTATAGCGGAACGACCTCTATAAGGTCCAGGCCTATTTATATACTTTTAAAAACGTGCAGCTCCGGATTAGGGCCGATTACGGCATTAAAATTAACGGATACCGAAGGTAACGGTAACGTTAAAATATTTATCGAAATAGTTATAAAACATTGGTTATTCCGTTTTAAGGTACGAAATACCGTAATAATTAATACTTTTTAACGTAATTTAGTATAATATTCATAATATCTTAATATTATATATTACCTTATTAAAGTTATGTTAAGTTTAAAATATAAATATAATTTAAGTTTAAAAGCCTTAAGTAAAAAAAAAACACGAAAATACAGAATTACCCGGGATTTAGTTTTTACGTATTAATAAATAATTAAACGAATAAAAAAAAGGCCCCGGATTGTAACTTACGTTAAAAAAGGACGTTATTTAACGGTATAATAACGACAATTAATTTATTTTCGAAATTTGCTATAATTAAACATTAATAAGTACCTTATGCTTAATACGTACCGAAAGCCCCGTATGGACGTAATGGTTAATTACGTTACCAGCCGGGTACCGCCGGATAACTGCTTAATAAGGGGTGATTAGAATATATGGTATTCGTATTTCGAACTAAAGGTCGAAGGGAGGAATAGGAAAAACAAATATCGTATAATAGCTTATTACTAGCGGGATGGTCTATATAGGCATACCCGGTAAGCCTACGTATAAAACGGGATACGTATTGGACCTTATTTTTTTTTTAATATCCCCTTTACGAAAACCTTCGTATATAACGACCTTAACTCTGGATCGGATTATTTTACGTTTTTAATAATTATCCCGGGCAAAAATAAGAAGAAATGGGAATAATATTAATTACGGGTATCGGAACCGAACCTAGATAGGTTTATGGACCTAATCGTAACGGATATAGCCTTCCTGCCGGAGACGGGCCCGGCAGCCTTGCCGGAAAAGCTGGATTTCCGGGTAAAAGTTATTATTTCGGTTTTCCAGCTAACGATAAAAGTAATAAGTAAGCTGGTAATAAACCAAGGATGTTAGGCACCATGGTAGACGTAAGATTATTAAAACGTTTACCGTACTTATAAACACTTAGAAATATATAAATAATATACGGACTAAGGTAGCCCGGATCGAAGCTATACGGACGAATATCGGCAATTTTTATCGGTTATCCGTAAGGCCAAAAAAGATTGTTGGTGGAAAGTTATTAAAATGGCCTTTACGAACGATAAATTTTATAAAATTATTAATTGGTATAAGCTTAGATCCAGGTTAAAATTCTTACCGTTACGGATAGGAAATAAGGTAATAAAAAATACGCTTAATGAGGTTAAAGCTTTGCGTACGGAAATTTTGGAACGATTTTTAGCAAACGACGATTTAAATTACGAATTTTTAAAAAATATGAATTAACGGAACGGCTAGCTATTTTGAGATATTACGGTAATACTTAAGGAAGCCGAAGTTTATATTATAAGGGTATTAAATACCTTACCCGGAATAAACGGCGTTACGGTTGGATTTTTAAAGGCTAGCTGGAAGTCGGTTAAATAATACGTTAAGGACGTTTTTAAAAATGCGTTACAACTTGCATACTTCCCGGCCGCCTGGCGGAACGCCGAGGTATTAATAATACCTAAGGTAAGGAAAAGGAATAAGAAGTCGCCGAGGTCTTAACAGCCTATAACCTTATTTTCCTGCCTAAGTAAAGGGTTAAAAAGGGTGATAACAAAGCGGTTAACGTAAATCGCCTTAACGAATAACATCCTTAGCTTATAATACGGTAAGCCGTTACTTAAGCGATTAACGATGGATTTAGTAACGTCTTTTATATACGATACGGAATAAGCATTCGCAATCAGACGAAAGGTTTTTATGGTTACGATAAACGTATAAGGAACGTTCGATACCTTATTATAAAAATATTTACTAGAAAAAATAAAACGTTAAGGTTAGCCGTTACCGGTATTTCGTTTTATGGAATCTTTTTTATCGGATAGGAAAATCCGGGTATGGTTCGAATCTAAAATAACGGGTTATAACCGGGTCCGATACGGTATACTTTAAGGTTCCTTATTTTCCCCGGTATTATATATATTATACCTTACAAAGTTCTCATAATAAAACCGGATTTTAAAATTTAGTTATACGGACGATTTATATTTATATAAAACGTTTAAAATATTTGATAAAAACGTATAACTTTTAATTCGGGACGTATAATAAGTATTATAATAAGGTAAAGAAAACCGGATTTATTTCGTTTTAAAAAAATACGAATTATTATATATTACCAAAATGCGGAAAAAATATAACCCGTTGGTGGTAGTCGACGACAACCTTATAATTTACCCGGTAAAAAAACCGGAAGATAATAATAAAACGTTAATATTTAAATAACTTAAGGTATAGTTTAATAAAAAGTTAATATTTAAACGATACGTTTTTTTTTAAAAAAAAAAGGTAAAGTAATATAGCTTATTTAGCATATACGGCATCTGGCGAATACGAAATACGGGCCCCCGGTATCCGGATTACGGAAAGTTATGGTTACGTATATTATTTTTACGGTATTATACGGCGCGGAGGCGTAATACGAAGGACGTACCAAATAAGTAAGGAAGAATAAAGTTAGCGCTAAAGTAAGCTAGTACGTAAAAAAGGTTTAACGGGCTTTTACCTTAACTATTAAAGTTACCTTATTAATATAAAGAATAATCCTTACGGACGTCCTATATCGCGATTCGGGATTGCCGACGGCAAAGGTAATCCTGGACCTCGTATTATAAAGATTTGCGTATAGGTTGCGAACTGTCGATAAAGAGTACCCTTTAACCTAAAAAACCGAATTGGTTAAAACCATTAAAGGATACGGGGTAAGGGGTTTACAAAATCTTAAAACCAAAGTATAGGTAATGGTAAGGATGTTATTACCCGTATAACGACTTATTTTAGTCCCCTTTAAGTATTTACCTAATTCGAAAAAGGACCTTATATAAGGACTTACCAAAAAGGAAGTTACCGTAGCTTTTAAGGCCTGGTATGTAGCTCTGCCACCGGAGGACGTTATCGTCTTTTCGGACGGTTCGCAGGATAAAACGGAAATCGGTTACGGCTTTGCGGTTTACTAAAATAAGCGATTTTTCGGTATAGGATGCGAACGCCTAAATCTTTGTTTTATTATCTTCGATACGAAAATGATAAAATCTTGGAAAGGATTAAAGTACGTTGTTACGGGATTACCGGAAATTAACCGGAAGCGAATATAAATCTGCCTAAATAATACGGAAGTGATTTGAAAGATTAAGGCAAATGTTATTATATTTTCTTAATAAGCATACTTAAAATTCTACGTAACGGCGGATACGTATAATATTAAGGTACGTTAAAGTTTAGGATATTACGGTATAAAAGGAAACGAATTAACGGATAAGCTGGCCAAGGCGGTCTTAAAATTAAAAAACGTTAATAACGATTATATAATTATAACTTACGGAATTAAATCTAAGGTAAAATTACGAAATAAAACGTAAAAAAAACGTAATAAAAAACAGTTTTTACCAAACTTTTATAACGTTATAAGGTTTGGAAACTAAAGTATTAATTACGTTATCCTAATAAGTTAAAATGCTTAACGAAACCGGCTTTCCATTATTATCTGGCGTTTCGTACGGGGTATAAAGGTTTTGCCTGGTACTATCGGAAATTTAAATATAACGACGCCAAATTATACTATACTTGCGGTAAACTTAAAGTACCCGAATACCTAATTTATTACAAAAAGGCGGACGCCTTTTTCGAAAATTAGCCATTAAAACCGAAAACGCGTTTATAAGGATTTAGAGATGAAATTCGTTACTTAAGGAAACTTATAAACAATTTAATCGCCTTTAAGGATTACATCGGGGTTACGGGGTTTTACGGGGATATTTATACGCGAAAAAACCGGCACAGGGTTATATTAAAGCCGTTACCGGATATCGTTCTAAATGGAGTAATTATTTTATAACAGCGGAGGTTATTTAAGGCTTTGGCGATTTTCTTTAAATTAAATATAAAAAGTTCGGTTAATACTTTTAGGCGTTTTTAAAAAAGTAAAAAAAATTTAAAAAAAATTTAAAAAAAGGGATAATTTTATACTTACTAATACGCTTAGGCGCGTAATATATAGCAGATAGCCAACTAACATACCCAGTCATCATAACTTTAATTTTAGCTTTGGCCTTCGAAAATTCCCGTTAAACGAAAGGGGAAAACGTTAGGTATTATCCTCGTACAAAAAGGGGAAGATACAGCTTGATACGCTGGAAACGGCGACGCGTCTACGGACAAGAACTGCTAAATAGGTTTACACTTATAAATAAGTTAGTTAAAGATAGCTTCACCTAGCTTAGCACGCCCTATATGCCCTAAGGGAGGCTCAGGGACAGCCGCTATGCGGCTTAACCCCCCGGCATTAAATACTACAAAAACAAAATTTTGGCAATAATATCGTAGGAAACTAAGCAATAAAGTATTTAATAGCCACATTTAATAATAGCAAATTATCAAAGGTAATCTGGATAATCAAGTTATATTACAAGCTGGTAATTTATCTAAACTATGGTAATAATAAACGTATATATCCTCGTCTTAGCTTAAGGTACTTAATTAACTTAAACCCTTAAGCGTATTAAACCCTTTAAGCTCGCATAACGGCTTAAGAAGTTCAAGGTATTTAACGCTTTAAGTCCTTTAAGCCTATTACGTAATTTCTTAACTTAAGTCGGGATTAACTTTTAGGGAAATCCGACCGTTTATGTTAACGTCCCACACATATGAGCGAGACACACATATGAGCGAATCACTTTTTGGCACTTCCCAGCAATGCACCCAAATAACTCAACCACAACACCTTAAATCAACTTAAATCAATTGAATACTTCTTTGCTAACTGTATTTACAGCTTCTTTCCCAGTATGCACATTATATCAAGGCTTGTTGCGGACGCCATATTACCATTCCTTTCTCTAACCCGCCCGCGACCGACTAACCTTTAACG